>VXBJ01003047.1:264532-317094 GCA_013400055.1 Nycticryphes semicollaris
CTCAGGAGCGCAGAGTAGAGGGGCAGAATCACCTTCCATGCCCTGCTGGCCACGCTGCTTTTGCTGCAGCCTGAGATCCCGTTGGCTTTCTGAGCTGCCAGCGCACACCTTGCCGACTTGTGTTGAGCTCCTCCTCCACGAGCACGCCCAAATCCTTCCCCTTGGCCTTGCTCTCCAGCCATTCTCCGCCAAACCTTTTATCTGTCCTTGGCATTGCCATCTCCCAGGTGCAGGAGCCCACAGCTCAGCTTGGATGAATGTTCCAGAAGCAGAGCATGCAGACATGAGCGTTTCTAGCACGGCTGCAAGAAAACAAAGGTGCGTTAAGATGAAAGTAGATGCCTAGAGGGGGGGGGGGTTTGCCACGGCACTGAACTCTGTGCTGAAATGTTGGTGTAGCACAGCAGGCCCACGTTATTCCCCTGTAATGATTCATGGAGGTGTTATGATCCTGTCCAAAAGTCCACTCCGCTGCAGAGCGGGCTAAGGTGAGCTCAGGTTGGGCACCCTCTGCTCTCTTGGCACCGCTCCACCTGCTCCACCTTTCTGTCCGGATTCCTGCAAGGAGCAGTGTGTTCCTTTAACCTCTGTTATTTCCTCTTGGGAGTCACCATGTCCCTTTAGCACCCTGCTGTTTGAATACTGGCAGAGAGCCACAGGGCACCAAGGATTTAAGTCACGGATTGCATCCACCTGAGGGTGGGTGAGTGGGGCAACAAGCAGAGAGCCAGAGATGGGGAGCTGCCGGATACAGCCCTGCCTGGGCGCTGGAGAGCCAGAGTAGGGGGTGTCAGTGCAAACCCTGCCCCAGCAGAGGAACTCTGTCCTCTCTCAAGATTCGTTTGCCTTATTAGCAGCGTAATGTGCTGTCTCTAAACTTGGATTTTGGGGCGGGAAGAATAACCACAAGCTGCTGTCACATGATATTCCAAGAATTTCAATTCTTGGCTCTGGGCAAACCATTCAGACTCACCCTCTTGCTGCAAATAATTAGAAATCCTATGGTTTTTTGGCTACAACCCTCCGTGCTCTCCTTTCAATTCCTTGACTACTCCTGGCTGTCCCCCCTTTCCAGGGTGGCAGCCACCTTCTTTTTTTCTCTGTATGATCCAAATGGCAACTGAACCCTGGGTTTGGTTTGGTTTTTCACAAGAGTGGTACCACAGCGAGGATATAATGGTTTGCTCTGTCTCAGCCACCTTCTTCATTATTAAGAAAGAATTTTTCCTGGAAAGAGTGGTCAGACCCTGGAATGGGCTGCCCGGGGAGGGGGTTGAGTCCCCATCCCTGAGTGTGTTTCAGAGTGGTTGAGATGTGGTGTTGGAGGATATGGTGTAGGGGAGACCTTTGTAGAGTGGGGCTGATGGTTGGACTCGATGATCCCAAGGGTCTCTTCCAACCTGAAGGATTCTATGATTCTATGATTCCTGCTCCTTATGGCTTTCTCCATTTCACTCCTCGTCTTTAGCTGTGATAAACTTTACCTTCACCCCGTGCTCACTCTATATTCTGGGTTCTGAGCAACATCTTGTAGAGGAAGGAGGGAAGAATTCATGGCCAAATGCCTCACGGAAGCTGTTAAATTCCTGTCTTGGGGTTGCACTGGTGGGAACCCCCTGGGGTATTGCAACTGGGGTTGCAGTTCAGAGTTTCCAGCAATATGTGGCTGTAGTCAGAGGCAGCCATATGCACCCTGGAGGCGTGTGGGGCAGTTCTGAGTTAGCTAAGTGATCCCTCTGTGTCCTCCCCTGCCCTCATCAACCCTGGTTGGACACTGTGTGGACAGTGTCTTCTTGCCACCTGGATGGCGGGACAGGCTACCACTCAGCCATACCAGGAAGATCATAGAATCATAGAACTGTCTGGGTTGGAAGGGACCTTTAAGATCATCTAGTCCAACCATCAACCTAACTCTGATAAAAAATCATCACTAACCCATGTCTCTAAGCTCTGTGTCAACCCAGCTTTTAAATACCTCCAGGGCTCTTGTCCCATCACCTGTTCCTTGGGAGAAGAGACCGACCCCCCCCGGCTACACCCTCCTTTCAGGGAGTTGTAGAGAGCGAGAAGGTCTCCCCTCAGCCTCCTTTTCTCCAGGATGAACACCCCCAGCTCCCTCAGCCTGTCCTCACAAGACTTGTGCTCCAGACCCCTCACCAGTTTTGTTCCCCTAAACTATGACCCATGTTTTCTTCAAGTTGCCAGACTCCAGTGATGGCTTAACTTCAGTGCCTTAAGTTAAGGCACTGAACCTGAGCCACCAGACCAGGTTGCTCCAAGCCCCATCCAGCCTGGCCTTGAACCCCTCCAGGGATGGGGCAGCCACAGCTTCTCTGGGCAACCTGGGCCAGGCTCTCATCACCCTCACAGCAAAGAATTGCTTTCTAATATCCAACCTAAATCTTCCCTCTGATAATTTAAAGCCGTTACCCCTTCTCCTGACACTACACTTCCTGGCAAAGAGTTCCTCCCCAGCTCTCCTGTAGCTCCCCATGGAGACTCAGGAATCATGAACTATGAGCAGTTCAGACAGTGGCACAGTACGGTGAGGCAGGAGAAAGTGTCGGATCTTACAGCCTCCCAAGAGAGTTCCCTGACACTGTTAAACCTTGAACATTCAGTTCTGAATTTCGGTTCTGAACAATCCGTGCAAAACTTACTTCCCTCTGACAATCTGTTTCTAGAAATACCAAGCACGGGCATGTGCTCTGATTAGATTTCTCATGTCACAAGATACAATTATCTCATTTTCATTCCAAAACAAGATGTGATTCCTCAGCCCTGTGGAACGTTGAGTTGGAGGCCTTCTTGCAAGTAACACCAGCGCACATTTCACGCCCCTCTTCCTAAACAATCATCCATTTCCTGGTGACATAGTCCAGAAAAAAAGTGTTTTTTAGAGGGCAGTCTGTTTTTATCCATTTTCTTGTCTTTCTACAGAAGTCCTGCTCCCCAGCCCAGAGAGAAGAGATGTGTATTTCCAAGGTAGCAGCTCAGGAGGGCAAGGGATGTCTGTGTGGAGTTTCAAGCACCTGGAGAAAGGATGGTGAGACCAGTTCTGGGGTCCCAGAAAGAGGACAAGCATTCCAATACCAATTAAAGAAGAAAACAGACTTTGGGGCCATAATAAAACAGTTTGCTGCTTTTCAATTTGATTTGCCTTCCACTGATTCTGCACTAGACTCTCAAAGGATGTGGTTATCGTGTGGTTAGAGTAGAGTCACTTGAAACTCTTTCCCAATGCCTGTGTGCAGCCACTGTGACTTCTAGCAAAAAAAAAATAGCAATAAATGCAACTAAGCACCAGCTAAGTGATTTCTGGATGGTGATGCAAAAGTATTTCTAAACTGGCTACAAATATATAGAGCAATACTAAGGGATACGTATTCCTACCTGTGCTGAGCATTTTTGGAATGTCCAGGAAGTCTATGAAGGAAGCTGTTCTTAAAGGAATGATTCTTCAAGAGTTTTTATCTTGTGGATGTAAGCAACAGCTGTCAAGTCTATCTGCAGTATTTATAAAGGGCTGAGTGCTCCAAGGTGCTCCATTCTATATATGCTTTGGGAACAGAGAGGAAAGACACAGATTTTAAAGTTGCTGCAGACACGACATCAGCAATAAAGGCTTGTATGCTTTTAAACCAAATTATTTTTGTTAGACTTGAAAAACTACTGTGAGAGGCTGGTAACAAGTCATAGAATCATAGAATGGTTTGGGGTTGGAAGGGACCTTAAAGATCATCCAGTTCCAACCCCCCTGCCCTGGGCAGGGACACCTCCCACCAGACCAGGTTGCTCCAAGCCCCATCCAGCCTGGCCTTGAACCCCTTCAGGGATGGGGCAGCCACAGCTTCTCTGGGCAACCTCTTCCAGTGTCTCACCACCCTCACAGCAAAGANTTTGGGGTAGAATCACCTCCCATGACCTGTGGCATCCTGTTCCAGTGTCTCACCGTCCTCACAGGAGAGAATTTCTTCCTAATATCTTGTCTAAATTTCCCTTCTTTCAGTTTAAAACCCTTCCCCCTCATCCTATGGCTCCACTCCCTGATCAAGAGTCTCTCCCCATCTCTCCTGGAGCCCCTTTAGGGACTTGAAGGGGCTCTGAGGTCTCCCCAGAGCCTTCTCTTCTCCAGGCTGTATGTTCTTGTGTCATGCTTTAAATGTAGCACCTTTTACTTATTATCCTTTTTTGCCAAAATCAGGATGACTTGCAAGTGTTCTTCCTCTTCTTGGTATTTTTGGTTTGGTTTGGTGGGGTTTTTTTTGGTGTGTGTGTGTTAAGGCTGCTCAAGGGGCGGTATCTATGGAAAGGATTTAGGTTTCTTTTTCTGGAGACCAACAGGAAAAGATCAAGGTAGTTCTTGGGGATTTTTCAACTTGGCAGCCGTAATACCTGCCACACACAATACAGGTTTCAGTGAAGGAATGTGTGGCTGTCGTTCTATGTGGCTGCTAAAGATTTTTTTAAGTTTCCTAATCTTGTGATAACAAAGTAACTCTGCTTTGTTTTCCTGTCACATGCAGTGTGGGATTCTAAAGTTAGGTACATGGCAACGTTTGCTCTGAAATGTCCTTACTATGCATCTTACATAACTGGTGACTAGATGGGATACTGGTGGCCTAGTTAAAATAGTGCTCTTTAAGTAATTCCTAGTTTTTTTCCCTCAAGCCATGGATGGTCTGTCTTTCATTACATTTTGAAGAAGTCCCTAAGTCTCCTTCCTCACTTCCCTCCCCTCCCGATAGGATCTTCTGCCAAATGCGATGCTTCTATCACCTCTTCCTCATCTCCAGCCTAAATTTACCCCTGGCCAGTTCATAGCTATTCATTCTTCTGACAGCTTTGTCATTTGGCTCTTCTGTTACTGTTGTATGGTTCCTGTAACTTGGTAAGGGCTGTGGAGATATCATCGATCTTGCCTGGTCTGTCAGTCCTAAGAAGCCGTACTGAGTCTCCCCTTGGTGTGAAAGACACAGATGCTACAGGTTTTTTTAAAAGAGATGACTATTTGTGGTTACAAGGCAAATCAGGAGCCCTACAGTAACCACCACCCACCCCTGAGGAACCTTAGAGAGCACAGCTGGGCCAAGGTGGTTAAGTTGTTAGGGAATATCATAAGCTTAACTCAGCTGAACCAAGGCAGGGGTCCTGGAGATGATCCCTCCTTTACCATCCAAACTCTGTAGGATATAGGTCTTGGGTTCCTGACCCCAGCTTCCTGTGGTCCCTACCAGTCACAGTGATGTAATTTTCATAAACTGTTTGAGCTCCTGTTCTCATAGAATCATAGGACAGTTTGGGCTGGAAAGGACCTTCAAGATCATTCAGTTCCAACCCCCCTGCCCTGGGCAGGGACACCTTCCACCAGACCAGGTTGCTCCAAGCCCCATCCAGCCTGGCCTTGAACCCCTCCAGGGATGGGGCAGCCACAGCTTCTCTGGGCAACCTGAGCCAGGCTCTCACCACCCTCACAGCAAAGAATCTCTTATCTAATCTAAATCTCCCCTCTTTCAGTTTAAAACTGTTACCCCTCATCCTATGGCTCCACTCCCTGGTCAAGAGTCCCTCCCCATCTCTCCTGGAGCCCCTGGAAAGGGGCTCTAAGGTCTCCCCAGAGCCTTCTCTTCTCCAGGCTGAACAACCCCAGCTCCCTCAGCCTGTCCTCACAGCAGAGGGGCTCCAGCCCTCTGAGCATCTTTGTGGCCCTCCTCTGGACCCGTTCTAACAGGTCCATGTCTCTCCTGTGTTGAGGTCTCCAAAGCTGGACATAGCACTGCAGGTGGGATCTCACCAGAGTGAAGCAGACAGGAAGAATCTCCTCCCTGGCCCTGTTGGCCATGCTTCTTGTAATGCAATCCAGGATGTGGTTGGCTTTCTGGGCTGCCAGTGTATGCTGCCAGCTCATGTTGAGCTTCTCATCCCCCATCACTCCCAAGTCTTCTCCTAAAGGCTGCGCTCAAGCCATTCTCCACCCAACCTGTATCTGTGCCTGGGATTGCCCTGACCTACGTGCAGGACATTGCANGAGGGGAGACCTTACCTGGGTTTACAAGTACCTAAAGGAGGATGGAGCTGGACTCTTCTCGGTGCTTTCCAGCGATAGGACGATGGGCAATGGGCACAAGCTGGAACATGGGAGGTTCCATTCAAATATGAGGAGAAACTTCTTTGGGGTGAGGGTGGCAGAGCCCTGGCAGAGGCTGCCCAGGGAGGGTGTGGAGTCCCCTTCTCTGGAGACCTTCAAGCCCCTCCTGGATGCAGCCCTGAGTGATGTGCTCTGGGCAATCCTGATTTAGCAGGGGAGTGGGACTGGGTGAGCTCTAGAGGACCCTGACAATTCCCTGATTCCGGGAGGCTTCTCCACAACGCGAATTGTTCCGTTCGCGGGCAACAAGCCCCCACCGTCCGGGAGGGGAGTCGTGGCTGTATTCAGCCAGTACCCATTTGTTCCCGGGACGCCTTTGCCTGTCCCTTCTCCGCTTCCCTTCACTTGTCGCCTGTCGCAGCCGCTGGCACCTACAATATTTCATGCCTTAAATCCGGCTTGGCATCCCTCCCCATCGGCCGCCCTCCCGGGGCTGTCCCGGCGGCGTGTGGCGGGGCCCGCCCCAGCCCGGCCCGGCCCGGCCCGGCCACCCCCGCAGGCCCGAGCATGCTCAGTGGCGGCGGGGCAGGCGTTGGACCCGTTCAGCGCTGCCAAGCGGGGTGTTCGGGGAGGTGCCACACCGCACCGGCCATTGCTGGGGCCCGCCGCTCCTTCCCTCATGGGCAGCCGGACGGCGGAGGGCGCCGGGAGCCAGCGGCCCCCAGGTGGGAGTCGGCCGGCGGCGGCCCCGCGTTTCTCTGTCGGTGACCGACGGCGCGACCCGGAGCTCTGCGCTGGGAAGGGCAGCGGGCGTGCAAGGCGGAGGAAGGGCGCGGGAAGGGGGGTGAGGGGTTGTGTCCCGGGGGATGTCGCCGTGGGACCCGCGCACCCGCCCGGAGGCGTGGGGCCGGGCCCGGGGCCGCTCCCGCCCGAGCCTGTCCCGGGTGGGCTGAGGGGCGGCGGGCAAGGCGCTGCCGGCTTCCCCCCCTCTGCCGTAGGGGAGAGAGGCTTGAGGTAGCCTAGAGGGTAGCAGTTTTGTGCGAATTTTAATTCCCAACCCGATTTGCAAACGGTAATTCCCTCTATCAATTTATAATAATTTTTTCCCCCTTTTTTTATGTCACATTTTAAGACGATGGCGTGCCAGAAACACCTGGTGAGGAGTCGAGGCGGCTCACCAGAGAACAGCTATTTACCATGGCTGCGACAGCATCGATAAACTTCAGTTCAATGATATGTTACTCAATCCTGGGACCCTTTTTCCCTTCCGAGGTAAAAATAACAATTTAGCCGGCTGCTCTTTGGGATTATCTTTTGCACGTTGAAGCTTTTAAAAGGATCTTGAACACCCCTGGCACCCTCATGGCTGCCTGTAAGCTCCGAGTTCGACTTTCCAGTTGTGGGAATTCATAGTGATAGCCTGATGCTGGCTGAAATAGATTAGAGTGTATATAATGGTGACCTGGATCCTGTCCCTGCACTAATTTCATCTTCCCTGTGGCCTCAGAAAAGATGGCAAACTAATGAAACAAGACAGAAGTTGAAATGGATGCTTGGAGAAGTAGAGTAGTATTTGCTCAGGGCTGCGTAGCCGTTTAGAGATTAAAACTCTGTCCGTGCCCTGACTTGAATTTCGGTGCTTTAGCCACTCAGTGACTTTTTATTTATAGGTACCTCTCTGTTAACTCATGCTGGGCCATCAGTCACTGTGTTAAACTTCCTGACCTAGCAACTAGAGGGGGAAAAAAAAACCAAACCCCAAACTCTGCTGATGTTGAGCGAATACAATGTTTAAACACAAGGTGGGGAAAAAAAATGGTTGTGGTGCCTTCACAGCAAAAGTCCATTTCTCTTGTCACCACATTGTTCCCAGGTATTAACAAAGAATCTTTAAGATTATATTTATTCTAAACATTCTAATCTACAGCTTGCACCCAAGTCAGTGTTGGACGCGTCCAAAATTTATGTGGTGCTTATTGTGGCAAAGATAAGAGATATCTCTGTTCACTGCCCTCTCACCATGTGAGGGATCAAAGCTTAGTAGCTAGAAGCCACCTGTATGAAAGTTGGTCACCTGTTCAGTAGTTCAGCAAACAGCACGGGGTTGCTGTTCCTCAAGGAATCACTGTTGCTTTTATCTTGATTACATACAGCTAAAATAGAAGGGCAATGTGTCTTTAAATTGCTGTGCTGTTCCCTGATGAGCTGTCTTCGAGGAAGGAAATTGCTTTGGAACTACATGAACTATAAAGAGAAAATTAAATGTACAGGCACGAATGTTTCCTCAAGAATTTGCCTCCATCTTTACACAATTGTGATTTTTTTTATTTATTTTTTTCTTTTTGCAGGCAATAAAAAAAGGGGCCAGTAACACCGTTGTTGGCCTGATTTTTGGATGTTTCGCTTTGTTCAATTTCTTGACTTCTTTAATCTTGGGAAATTATGTAAGTATAATCGAAGGGTTGGTTGGTTGAACTTCATGTGTTTTGCAGTGACCACCTCTCCAGCCTGCCCAGGTCCCTCTGGATGGCATAAATCTCTGCAATTCTTGCAGCTTCAGTTTTCCCACTGATTCAGGCTTTCTCACATGCTGGAGAAATTATGAACAAATTAAGTAAATTTGTGTATGTGCTGGAGCACTGCCATGTCTGCATTTTTTGGCTGCAGCTGCTCAGAATCATACCCTCAGTTGAGGTTGCCACAGTTTGACGTTATTTTCTTGCTTTGGCTGGACCGTGTCTGGAGAAACCTCTGATTTTTTTCCCTGGTGGTGAAGTGGGTTATCAAGGTGTCACACAAATGCCCTTGGTAATCCTCTCAGTGGCTGTGATGGCGTTCAAGTATGGCAGAACCCTCATTAAATGCTTTTAGGGGGTAGAGAGTGAGCACCGGTAGAGGTGAACAGTCCAGCAATCAGAAATCCTCAGGGTTTCGGTGAAACTTGGCAAAATACGGGCTTAAGTAATAATGGGCTGAAACACAGGGACTTTGTCCAGGCCTGAACAAGAAGAGAGTCTGAAATACCTGCTGTCCTTAGGGGAAGTTACAGCATGGAATTAGAAGCTCAGATGTGCTTTGTGACAGGATTGAGTTGGCCTCAGGTTGTCCTATAGCCTGGTGATAGAGCCTGGAATGAAGGCAGGTGAGGTCCTTTCCCTGGTAATGAATGGGGAAGCCTGAAGCTGCCGTCCTTCCAATGACAAAGCTTTGTGCCATTGAAGGTTGTGATAAGTTTGCTTAAAAAATCACCTTCCATTGACCCTCCTGAGCCATATACAGCCACAGTTGACTAGTGGCTCTGATTAGTAGGGCCTGCGCAGTCACAGGATCTGCAAAATGCCCTGTTCTCTGGCCTAAGGTAAGGCATATAAAGGAAAATAGCAGGTTTTTTAAAATGATGGAATTATTCCAGTTTGTATCCAGAGACAGGATAAGTTTTTTCTAAATGAACTGTTTAATTCGCGTCCTGATTTTTCTCGCTCCCTGGAGTGAGGAACTAGAAAGTAGAGCTATCTGACTGAGGCAGTTTGAGAGGGAAGAAGTTAATCCTATACAGAAGCCCAGACTGGTTTCATCAGCTTTCAACAGATCTTCACGTTTTAGGTTGCTGTGGTTGGATGACTCCATATGAACGGTAAAGGAAATTCTATTCTTCTGTCTGTTCAGCTGGTAGTTAAGGAACTTTTGTAATTTATTAGAATTCATTACACCTCTGCAGGTAAAGCAGAGAATTACCTCTGGTGTTTTTGCTAGTGCCCAACTGCTCTCCTCTTCCTACTGCTGGTTTGCAGTTGGACAGTCCTCCGATTTCCCCACATGCACCAGTTCAGGTTTGGTCTCCACAATGAATGACTCCACCGTGTCTGTTCTACAGAGGTACTGAAAACCGTGCCCTTTAATAAGGACCCCTTAATCCAAACTGTCACAGTTTATTGGCCCTGTTAATGACTTTCAAGTTCAGGTAACGTTCAGCATTAAGTTTTATTTTAAATAGCAGCAGTGGGGTTTCTCTGCCTTCTTCTAGCAGATAAAAAACCCACAGTATTTTTATTTTTTAATACATGGCAGGTATTGCTGATTTGGGATCGCTGACGGTGCCGGAGGGGGAATGTATGACCTTCTGTCTGTCTGTAATGAGAGGTGCTGCTACAACCTGCTGCTCTGCAGGAGCTGGGTGCCGTGAAGTAGTTAACTGCACCATTGTCTGACCAGTCCGAAAACTGGGTTAAGTCACTTAACCCTTCAGATTATTTTTAGGTTCAGTATTGCACGAAGGCGGGAGCAGCGTCTCCAGATCTTTTAGTTCCAGGTGCCAGAAAGTGCCAGCCAGGTTTTTGATTTCTGAAGAGTAACTTAACTTTGGGGGATTTTTAATCTAGGCTTGAAATAATAACGTGTGGAAAATCGTATTTAACTTACAGCTTACACATATTGGAGCAAAATTCATGTTCGTCTCAGGGATGTTTGTTTCAGGCTGCGTGACCATTCTGTTTGGGTGAGTAATTTTTTCTTGGCTGGTTTGGTTGGGTTTGTCTTCTCACCTTTTTCATCCGTAGGAAAAGAAGGACAGAAAACAAAACTGGAAACCCTTGGGTGTTTTTTCAGGCGTTGGTTAGGCCATCTCACTTTTTCTATCTTAAATTTTAAATCTTAAAGCAGAAGGAACACTTTGCCCTTTCAGGAGATTTCTTTACTGCTTTGAAAACAAAGTTCTGTGTATTTAAATAACTATTACAGTTCAGGAACAGCAAGAAGTCTGTCAAAGTGCAGCAATAAGGGAACTATTTATGCATAATTTCTTAATTATATATTTATTTTTTTTTCTTAAACGTATTGAGTGCAAATGAGAAGCTTTGCCTGGCAAGTGGAGAGGCTCAGCCACTCATTTTACCAAAAATTAAAACTTTATTTAAACGGTGAAGGCAGCTCCTATTAGATAATTGTAACTGAGTGCGTCGGGCTCCTTGCGCAGTGGCTTGGAAAAAGTGGGATATGCCACAGAAGATGGCAACGGAGGGTTTCAGGAGTTAAGATTTTTAGTGTGTGTGTGCTGTTTTTGCCACCAGAGAAAGGGGGGAAAAGGAGAACGATCGCTGCCAGAAATAGTTTGGTAAGAGTTTGAAGGGCTTCACTGGTGCGATTCATAAAGATGTGGCGTTTGAAAGCGTCGAGTGTCTTGTCACCGTGTCCTTTAATGAGTAAGAAACGACGTTGCAGGGTGTTTAGTAGATGACTTGGGTTTTTTTACACATTTGTTCTGAGGTTTTGGGGTTTTTTTGGTTGTTGTTTTTTTTTTTTCCAGAATGCTGGACAAGGTGCCAAGCGGACCCGTGTTCATTACTTTGTGCTTTTTAGTGAGAGCGATGGATGCCGTCGGTTTCGCAGCCGCGATGACGGCGTCGTTCTCGATCCTCGCAAAGGCGTTTCCCAATAATATCGCGACTGTCCTGGTAAGTGCAAAAAAAAAAACCAACAAACCCTGAGTGCCTGCAGTAGGAGAAATCCTAGTGGGCAGCCTGAAAACAGGAGGAGCAAATCTGCTGTCTCCTGTGCGGGCCTATTTGAAATTGTCACATACTAGTTGTTTGTAGTCTAGAAACACAATCCTAGAACAAGTTTAGAGTTTAGCTTAACTCCTATTAGATTTAGGCTTGAGCTTAACTTCAATTAACATCAATGATGTAAGCAGTATGTATTGATTGTTTATATTTTGAATACATCTGACCATTGATGGCAGGAGTTACCTCCTCAGTTGAAATCAGACTGTTAAAATACTAATACAGCTTTTAGTGACTGCTTCTCCATGGATGGTAAGAATCTATGGGTGGCTGACACTCCAGGAGGCTGTGCCACCATCCAGCGAGGTATGGACAGGATGGAGAGTTGGGCAGAGAGGAACCTGATGAAATTCAACAAGGGCAAGTGTAGGGTCCTGCATCTGGGGAGGGATAACCCCCTGCACCAGAAGAGGTTGGGGCTGACCTGCTGGAGAGCAGCTCTGAGGAAAATGCTGGGAGTCCTGGTGGACAACAGGATGACCAGGAGCCAGCAATGGGCACTTGTGGTCAAGAAGGCCAATGGCATCCTGGAGGGGGTATCAGGAAGAGTGTGGCCAGCAGGTTGAGGGTGGTCATCCTCCCCCTCTGCTCTGCCCAGCTGAGGCTCAATTTGGAGCAACTGTGTCCAGTTCTGGGTTCCCCAGTTCAAGAAGGACAGGGAACTGCTGGAGAGGGTACAGCAGAGGACCACCAAGATGATGAGGGGCCTGGAGCATCTCTCTTAGGAAGAAAGGCTGAGGGACTTGGGTCTTTTGGAGAAGGGAGATCTGATCAACACCGATAAATACTTAAAGGATGGGTGTCAAGAGGATGAGGCCAGTCTTTTCAGTGGTGCCCAGTGACAGGACAAGAGGAAACGGGCACAAACGTGAACATAAGAAGTTCCATCTGAACATGAGGAGGAACTTCTTGACTTTGAGGGTGGCAGAGCCCTGGCAGAGGCTGCCCAGGGAGGTGGTGGAGAGAAAGATTTTCCTTGGCACGCGTACTTCTGGCAAGATAATGACCCATCGGAGCAGGCTTTTATTGTTACACTAGAGTTTCTCAGCATTCTGACTTCCTTTTCCTTTCTTTTTCATCCTTTAGGGTAGCCTTGAAATTTTTACAGGACTTGGGCTAGTGCTGGGCCCGCCTTTAGGTGGCTTTTTGTATCAGTCGTTTGGTTACGAGGTCCCTTTCATTACACTGGGCTGCGTGGTGTTGGTCTTGGTGCCTGTGAACATGTGGATATTACCAAAGTATGGTAAGAACCTTTCTTCCCCTCTCCTTCATTCACCTTAATTTCTCATGTGTGTAACTGGTGTAGAAAAAAACCAAATACCAGTTTCTGGAGGCTGATGTAACTCAGAGGGCAAAGCTCCAGCTGAATTAACCTGTGATTTTAATCAGGCCCATGTTTTAACGCGAACTAAAATTCATGTGTGCAGATGGCCTGGAAGGAATCCAGCGCCTGGTGCCCATCTCTGCAAACACTAAGAGGTCTGTGTGGAAGTGAACTGAGATAAATTTTTTTTGTTGCTGTTTTTGTTTTCTTTTGTCTCTTTAGCTTCAGGGCTTGTAAGGCATCTGTTGTGTCTTCTTGGTATTCACTTGCCCTTGCAGCTAGTGAAAGAAAAGAGAACTTGATGTGTTTGAGGGGTTAACAGAGGGGGAAAGGGCAGAATTATAGGGAGAACAAAAAGAGTTTGTTGGTACTGAAAGATGCAGGATCTAATTAACGTGAAAGAATGTTAAAGTTAATAAAGGGGAGGTTTAACTCAAGTGCTGGAAGTCATATAGATTTTATTAAATTTCAGATGGTCCTGCTTGAACAAAACGTTAACTTAAAGATAAGTCTTCACCCAGGGTGGTAATTGCAAGGTTACAGTTTTGTTAGTCTTTTCTAGAAAAAAAAAAAGCCAGTAACTTTGTGGGCTTTATTTTTTCTGATTTTTTTTTTCTATTAAATATGAGAACCTTGGAGAATAACTTCACGTATCTTGGCTCTTAGATCACACTTAGAGTGGTTAACCGTATGCTCCTACTGCTGGCTCCCCCTCTCCCCAGTTCCCCAGCCTTGCAAATTGTCTGGAGTCAGGATATTACTGCCCAGTTTGAAATTACATTAAATAAATGTAAATAAACTCCTGTCTGGAGCGTGGACTGAACATGTAGGAGACCCAAATGACTAGTTGTTTAAAAATTTGGATAGATCTTAACTGATAAACAGCAATGTGTGCGTGTGTTGAGATGTATCCCTGAGGTTTTCATTTCATGTAGGGCTAGTGGAGAAGTAACTATTTTTGTGTAATTGGGGATGGTACATGCTACTTTTTCTTTACAAGCTGGGGATTTGCAAGGTTGGAACCAACCTAGATTGTTCTTTTCTTCTTTATTCACCTATCAAAGTTGCTTTTTTTTTTCTAATGTACCTTTCTTCTTTTATTCCCCTGTTAAATTTGGGGGTTTTTAGTATAAAAATGGCATAGTGCATAATAGTCTGCTATTGACTTTGATTTGTTAGATAACAAGAGCAATAGGAGTGGAAAAGGGGAAATAGCAATTTCTTCTCTAAACCAAGGAAGATCAATCCTGAGCTTATACTGCTGAAAATAATGCCTTTCCCCCCCTTTTTCTCTTGAAACAGATTCGATCCCTAGTAAGGAGTCCTTCTGGAAGCTCATTCTCCTACCAAAAGTCTTACTACTCTGTCTTACTATATTTTCTCTGAGTGCATGCTTGGGCTTTTTGGATCCCACAATGTCTCTATTTATCCTAACGAAGGTAAGTCCTGTTGATGTGCAGGGAAGTCTTGCCTTGCTAAATAGCAAATAACTGGTTATAAATGTAGTCTAAATGTCCTAAACAAAATAAAGCCTATGCTGCTTTAATTAACTGCTAGTAATATGATTTCCAAATAGCTTGATTTCCACGGTACTGACAAATCACAGTTTCCTTTGACACCATCTGTTGCCACTGAGTTTTGATAACTTCAAGGCCTTTAAACTTGTGCTTTCTCCACTTAAGGTTCTCTGTAGCTGAAAGCCAATTCTCTGAACAGGGCATAGCAGCTGGTTTTGTAAATGAAGGACTTTTTCCTCCTTATCCTGACAGCAAATTCTGTAAAACTGCAGGGTTGTATCTCTTGATGCAGATGTTTGTTTTCAGGGCCGTGGTGTCTCAGTTCTGCCTTACCTTGCAGCAAGGCCAAAATTAAACCCATTGCAGCTATGTAGCCTGACAGCTGACTTTTTCATTCACTCACTAAAAAGGCCAATGGTGTTTTATTTAGTTAGTTAGTTGTATTTTTTTAAAAAAAATATTTATTTATTTTTCTCCTACTTCATTTTCTTTCTTTCTTTATTTTCCCCATGATTTTTGAAGTAACGACTTTGAAATAAGGAGTGTTAAGATTCCATTCCTGGGTGAAACTCAGCCATGCTCTTGGAGTGATTTATTTAGGAACTGTTTTTTTTTCTTTCCCAGGGAACAGCATTTCACAGGTTGTTGAGCTCCTGCTTTTTGTCTGCCTAGTTCAGCGCTTAATAGTGCTTGTCCAGGGTGGTGGAGAACGTGCACCTAACCTCTTCCATCAGTGGAGGTGGGCTTCCATCAAGGGAATATTCGTCTTCCACCACCCAGGAGGGTTCTGTAGTTAATCCTTTCTAGAATATTGAATGCAGAGGTGGCTCTTCTGCTTCCCCTCTGCTCTCTGCTGACAGATACTCCCCGTGGAAGGCCTGGAGCCTTCTTGGCAAGTGTCCTAACCACCAAATTAGAGTTATTACCATGTGCTTGCATATGGCAAGGAAATAGTGAATATTTATGTAGCCCATGCCACATGAAACATCTTGGAATTCCTTCTAACTGGTAATTAAAGCACTCATTTGAGAGACTAGTGTTCTTTGGGTTCATTACACATTTTGTTTTAATACAGAAATATGACTCTGTGTCAGGAAAATACAGACCTCGGGGTGTTTGCAAAAACCCTCTTAGTCATTCTCATGAAGATCCTTTTTGGTTGAAAAGCCAGAGTTGTGTTCTATAGCTCTACTGACTTTTAAGATGTACTGTTTAGCAGTGGGTGAGACTATTTATGCTTTTTTTATGTGGAAATAACACAAGGTTAGGGAGGTAGAGATTAAATCCACCTAAATTTCAGTATCTGAAGTGTCTGTTTCAAATGTGCCGGGTATTAATGTTAGAATCCACTGTGTTGGCAGAGGGATATGGGACAGGGTTTCCTCTCGAGATTCTTTCAGCTTTATCTCAGTACAGTTGTGTTGGGTGTTGTCACTCCGTGCCCAGAAACATAAGTGAAGGAGTGAAATATAAGAAAATAAATATAAGAACTGGAGCAAGTTCTGCTGATGCCTTCAAATGCTTGCAAAACCCCTGATAGGAGCAGTAAAATACTTAAAATCACGCACTTCAGTATTTTGACCTAAAATGTACTTCTTGGATTGTTGTGTAGTGAATGTAGGATTTTCTTTTATTGGTCTGTCTTCCCATAGTTCAAACTCCCAGCTGGCTACGTGGGCTTGGTGTTCCTTGGTTTGGCACTCTCGTATTCCCTGTCTTCTCCCCTCCTTGGACTCGTCAGTGACAAACTGCCGGTGAGTGCTACCCTGCTGTTGGGGCAGGGTTAGTAAAGACCTTGGTGCATTTTGTTAAAACTGGAGAACTTGTCACATTGGACATAGGCCTGGTCATAGAATCATAGAATTGTCTGGGTTGGAAGGGACATTTAAGAGCATCTAGTCCAACCATCAACCCAACTCTGATAAAACCCATCACTGACCCATGTCCCTCAGCTCTATGTCAACCCATCTTCTGAATACCTCCAGGGATGGTGCCTCAACCACTGCCCTGGGCAGCCCATTCCAAGGATTTAGAACCCTTTCAGAGTAAACATTTTTCCTAATGTCCAATCTGAACCTCCCCTGGNTTGGCCTTCTCGTCCACCTGGGCACACTGCTGGCTCATGGTCAGCCAACAATTGACCAACACCCCCAGGTCCTTTTCTGCCAGGCAGCTCCAGCCACTCTGCCCCCAGCCTGTAGTGCACGTGGGGTTAGCGTGACCCAAGGGCACTTGGCCTTGTTGAACCTCATCCCATTGGCCTTTGCCCATCGATCCAGCCTGTCCAGATCCCTCTGCAAAGCCTTTGTACCCTCCAGCAAGTCGACACTCCCACCCAACTTGGTGTCATCTGTGAGCTTACTGAGGGTGCATTTGATCCAGATCATTGATAAAGATGTTAAAGGGTCCTGTAAAGGAATCTTCTTCCAGGACCTTGCACGTGTGCTGAAAGCTGCCAAGTTGAAGATCTGGTTTGCAAGGTCCAGGTAACATCAATCAGGGATGTCAGACAACTACAGTGTCCAGTAGTTGAAATATCTTGAGTTTTTCTAGTGGACTAAGCACAATGAAGTTCCAGCTGATACGGAATGGAGTAGGAAAACATGTCCCAGTTATTCATGCTTTTGTCCCCATTTAATTTCATCGGCTTTTGAGAAGAATAAAGACATTCTGGTTAGCTGTACTGACATTTTTTTTCCTCTTCAAAAGTGTCATATCCAAATGAGACCACACACTGAGTGGCAGGGGTTCTCTAGCTCTTAACTGCTCCATAGGAAGAGTGTGACAGTGACAGTGATTTACCTTAAACCGCCTGATTTACAGCTGCTGCTCCCTGAGCAAGAAAAAGGACACTTTGAATGCTGTCCGTGGATGGCAGTGCCAGTTTTCTGATGCTGTTAGTTGGGGTTTTTTCCCCACCAGAAACTAATAATGGCCTTTGCACATGAGAATTACATGCAATGCTGATATATCTTATGCTTGGGAAGAGTAAGACCTAAAATACCTCACTAGCAGAGCAAAGTTCTATCAGCACCGTTACTCAGTGTCCTGAAGAAATCTTTGTACTAAGCAGCTGCTGCCTGTGATTGAATCGATGGCGAGGAAACATGAATTCAGTGTTTCTTGATGCTGTTCAGAAGGGGCAGAGAAATTGTGAATTCCCAGTATGTGTGTACTACAGGAGCAAGACTCCTCAGGAGATGAAGGTGTAAGAAGAGGGGCATTAGGAAAGACAAAGCACTTGCATTACAACTTCACGTCTTTAAAATTATATACCTCTTGCTTTTCTTTCACAGAACCTCAGGAAGTGGCTGCTGGTGTCTGGAGGCTTAATGACAGCGCTGTGCTTTTTCTTGTTGGGACCTGCTCCCGTACTGCACATGGAAAGGTACAGAACTGCCTCTTCATCAGCCTGTCCCCTTTTGTGATGTTTTCACGATAGCCATCGTCACCGCAGTCGTGTACGTCCTCAAGTCTGTAATTAACACCTCTGGCCATGAAACAGGGGGTTTGTGTTAACTTCTGAGATGAGGCTTTGAGTGTAAAGCGCTGGAAGCAGCTGATAGTGGAGATCTTAGAGTTTCATAAAATAGATCCTTTTCCTTTCCTTTTTGCTGTGTTTCCTCGTGTTGATCTGTGTGGTGAGAAGAACGCTGCTTTTCAGTTTCCTTTCCTCCCAAGTCTGTGGCATTTCCAGTGCAGCAAAACAAACAGCTCTTTCTGTCTTATTTTCCTATTTTCTCTTTTTCATCAGTTTTTCTTAACTATGGGGTTTATTTGCCTGGCTCTCCAGCAGTATTGATTTTTCTTCTCTCTGTATAGAGCTTACAGTGGAAAAAGCCAAATTATAGCTTTGTTTTCAGCTAAATAAGTAAAACCAATGTCTGTTACCCTTGAACGCTGCATTGCTGCATCTCTCAAGTTATTTCACAGCAAACCACTTTGCTACCTTGGCAAAACAGCTGTACAGTCCTTTTCTCCTAGGTTATATACTCTGCTAAGGTGACAATAGTCTGGCTAATGTGCAGAATTAGTCAGCTCCTTCCTCCCTAGACTTCTAATTTGTAACGAAGTTCATACATTTGAAACTCGCGAGATCATACGTTTGAGCTGGTGAGCAAAAGAAATCAGTCAAATCTTCACTGTTCTTTTCTTTAGCTATGTCTGTTTGGTTTTAATATAATGGACTACAAAATTTTAGCTGCAAAACCCTTTGCTTTTGTAACAGACCAAGTCTTAGAGCTTGGATATGTGTATTTCTGAGTTAGGCTTGTCTGCCTGCCTCTTCTCTGTGTGCTTCTCTTAAAATGAAACCAATTGGGAGAAGAGAAGGCTGAGGGGGGATCTTATCAACACCTAGAAATACTTCAAGGGTGGGCGTCAGGAGGATGGGGCCAGTCTTTTTTCACTGGTGCCCAGGGACAGGACAAGAAGGAATGGGCACAAACTTGAACGTGGGAAGCTCCATCTAAACACGAAGAGGAACTTCTTCACTTTGAGGGTGTCAGAGCCCTGGCAGAAGCTGCCCAGAGACGTGGTAGAGTCTCCTGCTCTGGAGACATTCCAAACCCATCTGGACACATTCCTGTGGGACCTGCTCTGGGTGACCCTGCTGGCAGGACTAGATGATCTCCAGAGGTCCCTTCCAACCCCGTATCATTCCATGATTTTGTGAACCACGTTTGATAAGAAATACTCAGTTTGTGCGCAGGATTTTGAAGTCTGGTTTTCTGGTCCGTCGTGGAGAGATGATGTAACAGCCTTGAGTCAGATGGAATCCAAACTTGAAAAGAGTCCTCAGCAGCTAATTTCTTTTAAATGCCTCTTTTTCAGTCAGCTGTGGATGTTTGTGCTGGTGCTGGTTTTGATTGGCTTTTCCCTTGGCATGAGCGCTATCCCCGTGTTCCCAGAGATACTGCGCTGTGCATAGTAAGTAACTCGGTCCAACACATCTTTCATGTTACTGACAATAGGAAACTGCACCTAATTTTCAGGGGTGAATGTGAAGTGGGGTTTTGGTGGGCTTTTCCCCCCCTTTTTTGAGACAAATGCAGGAAGTACCACTTAAATGCTTCCATGATTCTTTTGTCTCACTTTCTTCTGAGTGAGCACCCCACATCTAGTTTTTTAGATGTGTGCCTGAGTACTATGAACACACTGAAGTCCATCAGACTTTGGGTCTCAGGCAAGCTGTGTCTGGTTTCTTATACATAGAATTTATTTCAGCTTCTGAGGATGATTAATAGCAATCAGGTTTTTTATTGGGTTTTCACATTGCATTGGCTTTAACAACTGCACCTACAGGAACCACGGTTGTGCAAAGTACAAGGTCTGTTCTGTGGTGTGGCAGTGATGACCTAGAAGAGTCTGGGTTGCCCAGAGAAGCTGTGGCTGCCCTGTCCCTTGAGATGTTCAAAGCCAGGCTTGGAGCAACCTGGTCTGGTGGGAGGGGTTTGGAACTGGATTATTTTGAAGGTCCCTTCCAAATCAAACCATTCTATGATTTCATGATTCTATGATTTATTCATACAAGTATGTTCCTCTTGGAACAAGGCTGTATGTTCTTAAAAGCCATTTGTCACTGTTCTGCAACTGCCCTATGAAACATGGGGAGTGAGTACTGGTGTGATGTTTGGAATCTCACCCAGATGTCAGAGTTGAGGGGTAACACTACAATCCTTCAGAGAGGCAGCAGAGAAGGAAGTACTGGGTAAACAGACACGGTTCCACCAAGCAGTTTTCCTTGTTAACTATGCTGTGTGTAAACTAAAAGGAGGAAAAAAAAAACCCTCTCTACAGGGGAAGGCTATAGTCTGAGATGGAATAATGTATTTTACCACTCTGACTGGTCTGTCTTTCTGCAGTGAGAATGGGTTTGAAGAAGGTCTGAGTCTGCTGGGACTGGTGTCTGGGCTCTTCAACGCCATGTGGTCCCTCGGGTAGGTGTGAAGTCATCTTGTTGTGAGCCATGAGTGTTTGGTTGTTCTACACTATTGCCACGTGAAAGCTTGCTCCATTATGAGCAAAAGTCTTGCACCGCAGTCGTCGTGTGTTGACCTTGATTCAAAAAGTTCCTCTGTACAAGTGTTAAAACAAAGCTTTTTCCCCAACAAAGAGAATGGATCCTGAACCTGTTTTCCTTGAAATGAATTGTCCTCCACATCAGAAAGATGCAGTGGTTGAGTAGGTGTTGGCTTGAACTTCTGCGGGGTCATTTTTGTTGTCACTGAAATGTTTAATGCATAATATAGAGGGAGGTGGGCCCTAATTTTTTTTACAAAGCTAAGTTCACCCACATGACTTACTCTGTTCTCCCCTTCTCACATTTCCTCCTGTTGTCTGGGATAACCTGGGGTAGAATCTTCTCTTCTCTTACAGCCCCAGCCATTATTTAAGGTGTATATTTGCATAGTGGAGCATGTCTCTATTACCCAGTGGTTGTCACAGAAAGGAACTACTGGTTGAGTGTCTCTTCAGAGCTGTCACTGGCTTTTTTGAATCTGTCCTTGTAGTCCTCTGTGGCTACAGGTGGCTTTCAGTGGTACAAATTTGCACCCTTTTTCCCAAACTGACTGATTTTCTAGCTGTTCTGTTTATTTGGTGTAGGGTTCAGTACAGTTGTAGGCAGTATAAACTTACCAGACCCCAGTTTCGTGCTATTATCAAACGTGGCTTTATTAATGTGACCTGCTTCCAGGATTTCTCTCTGGTTTTACAGTTTTTGGTCCCTTTCTGTAGCGAGGGGGCCATGGTAAAGAAAGAATTAACAGTTATTGTGGGTTGTAGGAAAATGAGGTGGGTGGAAGGCAATCTCTTTGATGACAAGAGAGAGAGGATCGATGGAGGGAGGCCACAAAACACAAGAAAAAGCTCTCTGAGGATACGACGCGTTTTCTTTTTTTCTTTGGGATTCCAATACCTCGTTTTGCTTTGTTGCAGGGCATTTGCAGGCCCCACTCTGGGAGGGTTTCTGAATGAAAAGCTGGGGTTTGAATGGGCCTCAGCCATCCAAGGAGGATGGGTGCTCTTAAGTGTAAGTAATTAGGCATTTCTTGCTGTTTATATCTCTCGCAGTTACGAGCTATTGCGTAAGGTTATTAGTGTTATGATTGTAACTGACTTTTTCTTCAAAGGGTCTTGCAACTGGAATATTCTATATCATTGAGGCCACAAGGAGAAGGTACGCTCAGATATTCTTTATTTTACTTGCAGCTGTCTAAAGCAAACCTTTGGAAGCTGTGCTTCCGTTTTTTCCTCACTGTGAACCCGGTAACGAGTGACAAGATGAGCAGTTAAAATATTGCTTGAATACTTTGTGTGCTTTCCTAAATCCCTGCTGACCTAAACAGAGACCTGAAGCAGGACTGTGGCATTAATGAGCAACCCCTGCTGGGGGTTCCTCGAGGAGGGTGTCTGTGAGCTGGAATTAGCTGGATGGTCACATTCAGAGAGTAGTGCTCAATGACTCAATGTGCGGATGGACATCCATCTATCAATGATGAGTGGTGCCCTTCAGGGCTCTGTACTGGGACCAGTTCTGTTTAATATCTTCACCAAAGGCATAGCCAGTGGGATTGAGTGCACCCTCAGCAAATTTGCAGATGACACACCTGAGGGATGGGATGCCATCCAGAGGGACCTGGACAGGCTCGAGAACTGGGTCCCGTGAACCTCGTGGGGTTCAACAGGGCCAAGTGAAGGGTCCTGCACCTGGGTCAGGGCAACCCCCCTGGTACCAGCACAGGCTGGGGACGAAGGGACTGAGAGCAGCCCTGCCAAGAAGGGTACTGGTGGGGGGGGTACTGGTGGGTGAAAAGCTGGCCACAAGCTGACAGTGTGCACTGACAGCCCAAAACACAAACTGCATCCTGGGTTGGATTCCCAGCAGGGTGAGGGAGGGGATTCTGCCCCTCTGCTCCCCTCTGGTGAGACCCCACCTGGAGCACTGTGTCCAGCTCTGGAGTCCTCAGCACAGGAAGGACATGGACCTGTTGGAACGGCCCAGAGGAGCACCATGAAGATGCTTAGAGCTGAAGCACCTCCGTTGTGAGAGGACAGAGAGTTGGGGTTGTTCACCCTGGAGAAGAGGAGGCTCCAGGGGGACCTTGTAGTGGCCTTGGAGTACCTAAAGGTGGCTTATAGGAGAAATGGGGACAAACTTTTTAAAAGGGCCTGTTACAATAGGACAAGGGATGGTGTTTTTAAACTAAAAGAGGGTAGATTCAGACTAGATACAAGAATAGACTTTTTGTGGTGAGGGTGGTGAGATGCTGGCCTGCATTGCCCAAAGTGGTGGTAGATGCCCCATCCCTGGAAACATTCAAGGTCAGTTCGGATGGGGCTTTGAGCAACCTGCTCGAGGGGAAGAAGTCCCTGCCTGTTGCAGGGGGATTGCATTAGATGTCCTTCCAACCTGCACCGTTCTGTGAAACAAGAGGTGTGAAGGCAACAGCACATGGTTCTGTGTGGTAGTGAGGAACCAATCCCAGTGATCCTCGTAGCTCTTTCCCCCTGTTGTGTGGCTTTGTTGCTGTAACACTGGTGTTGCATCAAAGCACCTAGAGAATATTAAACCCGTTTCTTCCCTCCTTTTCCTCTCCTTGTGCAAACAGTTCCACCTCCAGCCTGCAAAATCCTCCTGGTAATAATGAAGAAAGAACTCATCTGATGGGCGGTGAAACATAGCCATAATTTGAAATCTCTGTTTATTGCCGTTTAACCTCGTGCTGGGATGAGTGGACTTAACAGTGTTTCATTATTCTGGAGCTGGGATACACGATCCCTGAGCGAACAACCGGTTTGTAGCTGCATTAACTGTTTTGAAACACTAAACACAGGCTGCCTTTCTTTCGGAATTCCTCACGTGGAGCGGCTGAAGTGATGAGTTAACCCTCAGATGTCAGCCTCTGTGATTGTGTCCCGTGCACAGAGCACCACTGGAGGTGAAGAGGTGGGGTTTGTTTTTTGTTTTTTTCAGATGTTTGATTTCTATACTTGAGCCTGCCGTGTGTTTTTCTTGGGTAAAGCTACTATTTTGCTACCATGATTTTTCTGTATTTCTTTTTTTGTAAAGAAGGTTCGTTACCTTCAATGGATACCATAAGAAGTTGAAACAGAGTTTGCAATGGCAAAGCATTAAGCACAACATTGTTTTCAATAAAGCACCTTTTTTCTTTTTTTTTTTTTTTCCTAAGTTCTGTGAATTTTCTTAGACAACAAGAGCCTAAAAGACTTTGTGTCTAACAGCCCTTCTTTTATCTTGGAAGTGCCCGAAAATAGGAGGCAAAGGTAGTGAAGAGAAGATTTAGCAGCTCCACAAAGAGCTAACGGACCTTCAGTCCTGGATGAGATGGTGTGTGTCTGTGGTATGTTTGCCTCGTGTGAAGACCCTTCTGGGGGTGTGTGACATCTACTTTATATCTATATGGCAGCTGGAATGTTTGTACTGATGGCCTCTGCAACAGTAAAGTTATCAAAAGTTTAGGGCTGCTATTTTCCAGTATTGGGGGGAGGGAGGGAGGAAATCTCACCTCCAGCAGATGCTTGGAAAAAAAGAGAAGGGGAACAAGGGACTTTGGCCAAAGAA
Source organism: Nycticryphes semicollaris (assembly GCA_013400055.1). Taxonomy (NCBI): domain Eukaryota; kingdom Metazoa; phylum Chordata; class Aves; order Charadriiformes; family Rostratulidae; genus Nycticryphes; species Nycticryphes semicollaris. The sequence goes on from VXBJ01003047.1 coordinate 288,606, forward strand.
CTGGGTCTTAGAAGGGATTCTACATGGTACCCATTTTTCCATAAATAAGCAAAACGGTCTAGTCCTAGTTTCTCTTGTGAGTAGCTACTAAAATTTACATGAGAAATACTTCTTTCTCTCCCAAAGCCCTTTTTTGGGGGCATTGGGAAGATGATCTGCTCTGGTAGCCAGTTGAGCATGAAGCACCAGGGTACTGAGGGGTTGGTTTCTCTGGGGACCATCACTGAAACCAAGGATGTGCATCTCGACCTGCTCTGAAGTGCTGACCCTGCCAGTGCCTATGGTGAGGGAGGTCAGAAGGAGCTCAGAGAACCAGAGGTAGATACGAGGTACGAGGTGCAGATCTGTAGATATAAGATTTAATTACCTCTCTTTGTGGAACAACTTGTCCGTGTAACCTGACCTGTGCTGTCAGGGCTTGAAAAGGGCAGGAGTATGAGAAGGAACACAAATGTGATGGAAATTAATGAGCTGTCCTGCAATGTGTGAACTTCACCAGACCTCCAGTAGAAACTAGACAGGCTTTACTAACCCCTCTAGCTTTCTTCCAACCTTCTTTGTTCTTTCATGTGCACAATGGAGGCAAAAGAAGACTGAAGAGGAATCGTGGTTTCCAAGTTTGTTGTTCAAATCAGCTCACAGGCATGTTTCCCCACCCTGACTGCTGTGATCAGGTTTGGGCCCCTCGCTACGGGAAAGACATTGAGGTGCTGGAGCACCTCTTTATCAAGGAGGTGGAGCAATAAAGGGACTTTACCAGGGATTGGAGTGATAGGACAAGGGGTAATGACTTTAAACTGAAAGAAAGTAAATTTAGATTAGATATTAGGAAGAAATTCTTTCCTGTCGGGGTGGTGAGACCGGTTCCAACCCCCCTGGCCCTGGGGGGTGTTCAAGGCCAGGCTGGATGGGGCTTGGAGCAACCTGGTCTGGTGGGAGGTGTCCCTGCCCAGGGCAGGGGGGTTGGAATTGGATGATCTTTAAGGTCCTTTCCAACCCAGACCGTTCTATGTGGTTCTATGAGCCTATGTTGAATGGAACACCTTTAGTTATTAGTTAAATGATCAGTCCTGAGATTTTATGTGTGTGATTTTTCTTCTCACCCTGACCTTGGCGTTTATCAACGTTCTGTTGAAGTGAAGGCCTGAAACTGTTGGGTTTTTTTTTCTCCACTAGATGGAAACCTAACTCTGAGAGATGTCCTCCTCAGTCCTGCAAACACTGGGATGGAGCCCTCCATCAAGTTTTCTTTGCAGGCTCTCTTTTGACTGCATGTTTTTCCAGAGCAGATGAAAGAAGTCGTGCACAAGTTTCATAGGCTTGTGCTTGTACAAGGGAGAGAAATGAAGGCTCAATTTAACGTCAAAGCAATCTGTTAAACATTAGAATAAAATTGGGCACGTGTTCAGTTGGTGAAGATGGCTTTGCTTGTACCACACACAACAGAGCTGTTTCCTACTCAGTGGGGTCTGCTGTTGTGCTGATGGGGTTCTCTGGCCTGTGGTTATCTAATAGAATGAAGAAACTAAATATGAATATAGCACCCTTATAAATCACAGAATGGTCCAGGCTGGAAGGGACTCCCAAAGGTCATCCAGTCCAACCTCCCCGCAGTCAGCAGGGACACCCCCAACCAGACCAGGCCACCCAGGGCCTCATCGAGCCTCACCTTGAATATCTCCAGGGAAGGGGCCTCAACCTGTAGCCCCCTTCAGGTAGTGGAAAGCTGAGGAGCTCCCCAGAGCATCCTCTTCTCCAGGCTGAACAATTTCAGCTCCCTCAGCCTGTCCTCGTAGCAGAGGTGCTCCAACCCCCTGATCATCTTTGTGGCCCTCCTCTGGACCNCACTGACAAATATGGAGGTAAGGCTCTTTGGAAGGTGGTGTGAGAAGAACCCTCCACACACACAGTGAGCTTCACCTTGATTTCACTGTGGATCCTTTAAGATCTCACCTGCTTGTTTCTGTGGTGCTGATTAATCACGATTAACCCTAATGTTAATGTTAATCACTGTTAATTAATGTTAATGCCCGTAATTATAATGGTGTTCTCAAGTTGCCTTAGATGTCAGCATTATCATTGCACCTTGATTTGTTGACTTGATTTTGCAGCAAAAACAAATTGCTCTCCTGGGCAGTTCTGTAGGTGTTTACATATGGTAGCGCTGGCTGTCCTAGGCTTGACTGTGACACTGGGGACAGAATCCCAGAATGCTATGGGGTTGGAAGGGACCTCTGGAGATCATCTAGTCCAACCCCACTCCTGGGGCAGGTCCCCCCAGAGCAGGTCCCACAGGAATGTGTCCAGGCAAGTCTGGAATGTCTCCAGAGATGGAGACTCCCCCACCTCTCTGGGCAGCCTCTGCCAGGGCTCTGCCACCCTCACAGCAAAGAAGTTCCTCCTCATGTTTAGATGGAACTTCTTATGGTCAAGTTTGTGCCCATTCCCTCTTGTCCTGTCCCTGGGAACCACTGGATAAAACCTGACCCCATCCTCCTGACACCCACCCTTGAAGTATTTATAGGCAGAAATTCCTCTGACTTTAGGGCTGTAGGACTCTCACGCACAGCAGTGGGTTCTGGCCTGACAAAAACCCATTTTTAATTCTTTGCAATTTTTGGTGGAGGATTAGAAGTCGTTTCCACAACAGTGTCGTGCCCCATCTCCGAACGTGCGCTTTTCGAAACCAGAGTTTAACGGAACCTTTGAAGGCTGTTGCTTGGTTGAACTTTAGTCCTTTACTTTGAAAAAGAAAACAGGCCTGGAAACACCGTTTCGGTTATTGGGCTCAGCACACGGTGTGATGTGTTGGGCTGTGCCCTGACTTAGAATTGGATGAATCTACTTGAATCCGCCTGGTCACAGTTTTAGGGTGTGGGAAACTTCCTTTCCATGAAACCAGAGATAACTGTGTCACCTTTTCTTCAAACAGTCGGGTGAGCCTGTATTTTAAAAAAATACTCAAAATAAGCAATTTTCAAGGTGCCTATGTGTCTCCCCCTGAAATGGTTGCCCCTGCTGGTGCGAGGATTTTGCCGTTGGGTGTTGGGGAAGGTGAGTGAAGAGGTTGAACAGGTTGAAGACAACAGCACGTGTAGGGGGTGTAGTCCCTGCAGACTGTGATTTCCAGGCAAGGACACTGGATGACTTACCGTGGCACAGAGGAGGCTTCTGTGTGCGGCTGATTCTCTTGTTCTGCAGGTTGGGTTTGAGGTAGAAACATCATCCGTGTGACGAGGGGCTCTTGATCAGGGAGCCATAGGGTGAGGGGGAATGGCTTTAAACTGAATAGAGGGGAGTTGTAGATTAGATCTCAGGAAGAAACTCTTTGGTGTGAGGGTGGTGAGACACTGGAAGAGGTTGGCCAGAGAAGCTGTGGCTGCCCCATCCCTGGAGGGGTTCAAGGCCAGGTTGGATGGGGCTTGGAGCAACCTGGTCTGGTGGGAGGTGTCCCTGCCCAGGGCAGGGGGGGTGGAATTGGATGATCTTTAAGGTCCTTTCCAACCCAAACCATTCTATGATTCTGTGATTTAATCTGACCGAGGACAAAAAAATAAATCCCAGACATGCAGGATGCAAAATACATTGGTTTTTGAACAAAGTGAAAAGTGAAAACCAAGATTATACTCTGGGAATGTATTTAAATTGTAATGGAAAAGGCACTACTATTTTGTGGAGGAAAAAGTACTGTGTCCCTCCATGTATATCTGCGCCTCGGGACGCCGTGTCTGGTTACAGCTAAAGCAACATAACTACGTCCTGCTGCTAAAAATTGAGCGGCTTCTGATCTCCTCACCCCTTAATAATTCACACCTTTTTTTTTTGAGGCCAGTGAACGATGACGAAACGCACCGTAGGATAAACAAATTCTAAGCTGCTTCGGCGCAGCAACTGCGTGGTGACCTGCAGCACCCACCTCGGGGGCTGGGCCCAGTTTTGGGTCCCTCACGACAAGGAAGACCTTGAGGTGCTGGAGCGGGTCCAGAGAAGGGTAACAGAGCTGGTGAGGGGTCTGGAGAATAAGCCTTATGGGGAGAGGCTGAGGGAGCTGGGGGTGTTCAGCCTGGAGAAAAGGAGGCTGAGGGGAGACCTTCTCAATCCTTACAACTCCCTGAAAGGAGGGGGTAGCCAGGGGGGGGGACAGTCTCTTCTCCCAAGTCACAGGCGATGGGACAAGAGGAAACGGCCTCAAGTTGCACCAGGGGTTAAATGATCAGTCCTGGGTGTCCTCACTGCTCTGCAGTGATTTCGGGGGCGTGACCCTTCCCACAGGCTTCTCCGCAGCAGGATTAACCCTTCCGACAAGGAGCAGGCACCAACCCAGTGTCTCTTCGCATAGGAGAAGGAGCAGGACCGCGGTCTGAAGAGGGAGGACCTCTGCAGCTACGCTGATTTAACAGCAAATCACACCCCCTTTCCCAAAAGTAAGTTCCCAAGAACCCACCGTCCTCACGCAGCAGCAGAGGTGGGGGAGAAGGCGGTGGAGGGTGGACAGGGAAGAGTGGAGGCATGAAAAGTAGAGAGAGGTCTTAGGACAAATGTCCTCTTACGTTGCCCAGCAGCCACGTATAGTGTCCTTAAGTTTTTAATGGGTTTGGTTTTTTAACTGGAGTTAGTTTCTTCTTCCTGGGTGAGCGTCCCAGCTCTGCAGGCAGCGGTGCCAGCTGGTCTGGAGACAGACGGGAATGTCTCCGTCCCACCATTCTACAGAACCCCCCCTCCTTGTCCTGGCAGCGTGACTTGAAGTTTTGGGGACACTGCCCCAGCCCTGCACTTGGAACTTTTTCTGCTCAGCCTTGCCAGGGGAGTCCCTTTTCCGGGCTGACCGATAAATGTTGAGCTGTTGCCAAACGAGGCAGAGTTTACTGCTTCCTCCTTCAGCTTTATGTCTGACTGGGGTTAACGTGACGTCAGCTGTATTTCATTCGGTAAGGAAAGCGGGGAGGGTGGGGAAAGCTCCACAACAGCTTTCAGTTGTCACTGAAATCTCTACTGCGGCCTTTTCAAGGCTCGACTTTAAGGTTCGTGAAAGAACGGTGCCGTATCTCGTATCTCGTGTAACGTATGTAGATGCCTTGGAACCGAAGTGAAGGTTAAAAATGAAAGCTTCTCTGTACACAGCGTGTTCCTGGGGTTGGGAGAGGTGAGCAGAGGAGCAGGGATGCAACTGCACCTGGGGAAGGAGCCCTCCACTTCAGGCTCTCGGCAGCTGGGCAATAGGGGACTCTGTTAATGGTCCGGCTGGTGGCTTACCTGCCTGATTTCAAGAGGGAAACTTTCCCTCCAGAAGCATGGTTTGGGTTTTTGTTTTTGGTTTTTTGGTTTTTTTTTTTTATGTGGAAGGCTGTTGGAAAGTGATGTACAGCCAAAGAGAAGTGGGTAAAGTCATTTAGAGGTGGTGTTGGGGGATCTGGTGTAGGGGAGAATGTTGTAGAGTGGGGGTGATGGTTGGACTCGATGACCCCAAGGGTCTTTTCCAACCCGAATGATTCTGTGACTGGGACAGCCACTGGGATACAGGTAAGGGACAGCGCTGTTGCTGGTATGTTGAATGTACAGTGAGATGTAATGAGTTTGGTCTAAAGAAACCCGGGGAAGCATGCTGTGGATACTGGCACATAGCACAGGAATTGGGGGAATAGGAAGACGCTAAAATAAAGCAGTTTTTGAGACCCTCAGTTCTGCCACTCAGACTTGACAGAAGACTCGGCTCCAGGGGTGACACGTCCACTTCACACCTGGGCATCAGAGCTGAGCCGGCACAGGCAGCAAAAGTCTCTTGCAGTCAGCGACAGAGAAAAGCATAACAAAAATTGGACCATTCTCCCTACCCGTGTGTTTAATGACTTATTTTTAATGTTGGCTCAATTAGTCTTGGTATTGCTCAGTATTTTAATCTGGTTGAGTTGCGACATCCTCACTGTGTGCTGTTATGCTTTCCCGTATGTCAACAGCTACGCTTGGTTCCAAGGTAATGCTTTAACAGCCCAGCATTTCCTCCCTCCTTCAGAGTTAAACTTTGTCCCTCTTTTCCCTTCTATATAGGCTCCTTTTGCACTGTTTGTTTGTGACTCAGAGCATTCCAGGAGCTGCAAGGCACCAGCCATGCTCCCTTCCCAGCTCCTCCTGCCCGCTGCAGTGTTTGCCCTCACGGTCCTTCAGGCCCTGGCCTCTGACACCTTCATTGCAGCCGTCTACGAGCACGCTGTCATCCTGCCAGATGCCACCCACAAACCCGTTTCTCCTGACGATGCTTTGGCCCTGATGAACAAAAACATGGATGTCTTGGAAGGGGCCATCAAGGAAGCTGCCCAGCAGGTACTGGGTGTATGGGGAGCCTTGTTAATTAGTGTTTTCTCTTCCCACTGACCCTCCTGATTATCTCTTGATGGGTGAGTTCCTAACGGAGCCTGTTGTGTCAGGGCGCCCACATCATTGTGACTCCTGAAGATGGCATTTATGGATGGCGTTTCACCAGAGAAGCCATCTACCCCTACCTGGAGGATATCCCTGATCCAACGGTGAACTGGATTCCCTGCATCAACCCCACAAGGTAATTCCTTCTGCAGTGATTTTTCGCTGTGAGGGTGGTAAGACACTGGAAGAGGTTGCCCAGAGAAGCTGTGGCTGCCCCATCCCTGGAGGGGTTCAAGGCCAGGCTGGATGGGGCTTGGAGCAACCTGGTCTGGTGGGAGGTGTCCCTGCCCAGGGCAAGGGGGTTGGAACTGGATGATCTTTAAGGTCCCTTCCAACTCTAACCATTCTGTGGTTTATGTGGTTTCAAACTACTGTCTCACGGATCATGAGCTCCCAATAAACGCCTGAGAACTACTAATGCTTTTGACAGGAGCATCAGTTAAGTTGAAGTTGCACATGAAGGTAAGGTCCATGGTAAAATACATATTACATCTGTGACTAATTGACGAGGGAATCCTGTTTAAAAAAAAAAGGGTTTTGAACTAGACCCTTTAAAGAGAAATTAAATCAATATACAGAGTTTGGCTTACTGAATGTAGAGAAAACCTCTTTCTTTTTTGCATTTGGAAAATCTTTTATCCCAGATTATGCTGCTTCTCATTCTGCTTTCAGTTTTGTGACACTTTTCTGAATAGAGCTGATTGTATATTCTTAACACTAGTTTTTTATTTGTTTTGTTGGTTGTTTTATTTGGCTTTTCTACAAATGCTGTGTTCAAATTAAAGCACACATCCTTCTTTTGTGGGCAGCCAAGATCTAGTTTGTGAGCAGCTAATAACAGGTGAGGAGAGGCTGGTAGTCAAAGTCCAAACCTCTGAATGATACAAGCTCAGAAACTTCTAGTTTTTCACAATTAAGATAAGATAAAGTCTGAATAATTAGAGCCTCTGTTCTGTAGGGTGTGATCTATCATTCAAACATCACAGAATCATAGAATCATTCAGGTTGGAAGAGACCCTTGGGATCATCGAGTCCAACCATCAGCCCCACTCTACAAAGGTCTCCCCTACACCACATCCCCCAACACCACATCTCAACCACTCTGAAACACACTCAGGGATGGGGACTGAACCCCCTCCCTGGGCAGCCCATTCCAGGGTCTGACCACTCTTGCTGGGAATAATCCTTTCCTAATGTTCAGCCTAAACCTACCCTGGTGCAGCTTGAAGCCATTCCCTCTCCTTCTATTGCTGATTCCCTGTGAGAAGAGACCAGCACCAACCTCTTTACAATGTCCTTTCAAGTAGTTGTAGAGAGCAATGAGGTCTGTCAAGAGGATCATGTTCCAGCAGGGACAAGGTAACTTCTAGCCAAGTGCCAGACTTTAGTTCTTTACAGCCATGGGAGAAGTGCTCAGCTGTGGAACTACAGCTGTGGCCTGTCTTTTTCACCACATCTAAAGATGATGAGGTGCTTAGAGCATGTTATTATATTTGTGAGGGTGTAATTCCTCCCCGAGAGGAAGATTGGTGTCAGGGAGGAGTGCAGGATGTGCAACTTTCTCCTGAGACACAAGTAGGTAAAATACACAGAAGTCTTTCAGTCAATGTAGGTTCTGTTTTGTAGGTTCACAGTTTTTGTGAAGGTGATCTGTGTGTCTCCTCACTGTCCTAAACCAGGATTTTTATGAGCACCTTGTGGGAATATAATGCTATTAGAGCCTGACCTGCCCTATTCCTTGATGCTACCAGTGTGTCTTGACTAATAGTCCTCCTTGTATGGCCCAGCCCACCTGGGACCTCTCACAGGATGACAGAGATAAGCTTGCCAAAGCTCTTGCACACCTTGCAAAACCAAATGCACACCTTTACAGAGGGAGACCTCTGCTCTCTTCTGCCCTGGTGTGGGTGCTTCAGAGGTGCTCTCAGTTTATGGCATGTGCTCTATCACATCCTGAGGGGAATATCCCACTGCTGTTCATGCATGGATCGATGGGCCAAAGCCAGTAGTATGAAGTTCAGCAGGGTCAAGTGCTGGGTCCTGCCCTTGGGTCACACCAACCCCCTGCAGCAATACAGGCTTGGGGCAGAGTGGCTGGAGCTGCCTGGCTGAAAAGAACCTGGGAGTGTTGGTCAACTGTGGGCTGACCACAAGCCAGCAGTGTGCCCAGGTGGCCAAGGAGGCCACCAGCATCCTGGCCTGGATCAGGAACAGCGTGGGGAATAGGACTGGGGCAGTGACCATCCCCCTGTACTGGGCACTGGTGAGGCCCCACCTTGAGTGCTGGGTCTGGTTTTGGGCCCCTCACCACAAAAATGACATTGAGGTGCTGGAGTGGGTCCAGAGAAGGGCAACGGAGCTGGTGAGGGGTCTGGAGCACAAGTCTTGTGAGGAAAGGCTGAGGGTTCTGGGGGTGTTCAGCCTGGAGAAAAGGAGGCTGAGGGGAGACCTTCTCGCTCTCTACAACTCCCTGAAAGTAGGTTGGGGTCAGCACCAAGGGGTGGCGTTCTCTCTGGATGCCGATGGGAGGGCTCCAGGACCTGCCGCAAGGTGCAGGAAGCAACCTGAGGCATTTCTGCAGCCACCCTCTGTATTTGCTTCTCCTGCCCTGACCACAGGGTGGGAGGTGATGCTGATGTGCCCTCAGCGCTCCAGTGACCGACAACAATGACAGCCCAGTTTTTATTAGCCTTTTGTGTTTCCTTTTTCCCCCCTAAAACACATCAGATTTGGCCCAGCTCCAGTGCAGGAGCGACTCAGCTGCATGGCCAGGAATAACTCCATCTATGTGGTGGCAAACATGGGGGACAAGAAGCCGTGTAACTCCAGTGACCCCAGCTGCCCCAGTGACGGTCGCTACCACTATAACACCGACGTCGTCTTTGACCCAGAGGGGAAACTGGTGGCTCGTTACCACAAGGTAAAGTGGCCTTGGAATGTTAGGAGCTTTTTTTTTTTTTTCACTTCTACCAAAAGTTTCTTTATTTGGCAAGAGAATTAAATACCAGTCATAGTCCCACGGCAGCTTTTTGCTTCTGTTTATAATGTACAAGAATCTCTCTCTTGCTGTGAAGTGTTGACTTCAAATTTGCATTCGCTGTCATGTTTCTCAAAACAGACGAGAAGGAAAAATGATTTCTCAGGTCCAATTTAGTGGCATATGGTTTTGGTTGACTTCCTTAGTTCATTAACTCCCTATTACTGGAAATTCTGCTGCCTGAGCAGCTTTAGTTCTCAGTGCCAGGTTTTCAGCAGACTACCCCTTCACATTCCAGGATTTAAAAACGTTCATCTGCATCTCATCCTGCAAAAATAGTCTGATTTAAGCAAGACAGGCCCTTTCCTGTCATTTATTGTTTTTTGGGGAGGTGGGGTTCTGATGATGTTTCAGCTCAGTTCTTGCCTAACAGGAATTATCTGGACAGAACAACGGACCTAAACAGAGATGAGGGCATTGAGACATTTACACCCAATGAAGGGGTCTTCTCTCAGTTTTATGTGCCTGCCTGCAGCGTTCATCAAAGTTGTTGGGAGTCACATGTAGATATCATGCAGATGTGGTTGGACTTCCAGTCAGTTGTTTATTTAATGCACTTGGGGCCCCAGTATTTCACCTGGTTCTTCAGAGACAAAGCCAAGAGATTTCTTTTTGAGCAAACTGGGTGAAGGGGACACTGACACTGTGGAGGATGGTCCTGGCATGGCCCGGGAGCTGAGTTGAAGGTCAGACAAAATAAAGCTGAACCTCTTTTCTGGCTCAGTGGCACATGAATACTGTCGGGCCCAGCTGGAGATTAAAGACCTCTTTTAGTAAATACGAATGCAGAAGGAAAGCTGAGAATTTCACCAACTTGGAATTTTCTGAGATCTGCCTTTCCCCCATCACCTTTATTTTCTTCTTTACGCTGCAATCTCCCTGGATTTTCTCACACCTCCTGCTGGTTCTGGGTGTTTCCAGTCCTTCTGTGCCTCTCCACACAAAGCTCATCAATCCCCTCTCTCGGCACCAGACCCTCCCTGCTCCTCATCATTATTATTTCTCTTTTGCGTGTCTTTCGGGTCACCAAAATGATAAACTAGAGGGGAGACTGGAGAGATTATTTTTATGGGAGCTGAGGGTGGCTGACACCAACAGAGTTGCAGAGAGTTGGTTGCTTTCCTAGCTAGATGTGTTTCCCTATATACACCTTTTGGGCACTGTGGTGGTCGTACAATTTTAGCCTGAATTCCTAGATGTGAAGGCTTCAAACGTAGGTTAAAAAAATTTCTCTTGTCATTCTGAAAAATTGTAGGGAATGACTCCAGGATGTTGCAGTAGATGCCTTCAACTGGTTTCTCTTCTTTCCTTCCCCTACAGTATAATCTCTTTATGCCAGAAACTCAGTTTAATTACCCAAAAGAGCCAGAAGCCGTCACCTTCGAGACCCCCTTTGGGAAGTTTGGCGTTTTCACCTGCTTCGACATCCTTTTCCGTGAGCCTGCCGTGGTGCTGGTGAGCGAGCTGCAGGTGGACAGCGTGCTCTTCCCAACAGCTTGGATGAACGTCCTGCCCTTCCTGACGGCGGTTGAGTTTCACTCTGCCTGGGCCATGGGCATGGGCGTCAACTTCCTGGCTGCCAATACACACCGTACCAGCATGTCTATGACAGGTAATTCATTCTTACTCTGCCTAAAACATCTTTATAGTCATGAATGATGGCCAATGACAGGACAAGGGGCAATGGGTACAAGCTGGAACAGAGGAGGTTCCACTGAAATATGAGAAAAAACTTCTTCACGGTGAGGGTGAGGGAACACTGGAAGGGGCTGCCCAGAGAGGTTGTGGAGTCTCCTTCTCTGGAGATACTCAAAACCCACCTGGACGCGTTCTGTAGGTTCCTGCTCCAGCAGGGGGATTGGACTAGATGATCTTTCAAGGTCCCTTCCAATCTCTGATATTCTGTGATTCTGTGATGAATATTTACTCCCTGTTCTGCAAGGTGATTTTTGCAGAGGAATATAATATATGTATTTGGCAGGTGAGGAGTCTAGTCACCAGATTTTAAAGCTGACAACCCTTGTTTCTGTGATGAGGGGCCTGGAGCATCTCTCTTACAAGAAGAGGCTGAGGGACTTGGGTCTTTTTAGTCTGGAGAAGAGAAGGCTGAGGGGGGAATCTGATCAACACCTATAAGTACTTCAAGGGTGGGTGTCAGGAGGTTGGGGACAGTCTTTTTGCAGTGGTGCCCAGTGACAGGACAAGAGGTAATGAGCAAAAATTGGCAAAAACATGAGCATAAGAAGTTACATGTAAACGTGAGGGGGAACTTCTTCACTTTGAGGGTGGCAGAGCCCAGGAAGAGGCTGCCCAGAGTGGGGTCTCTGTCTCTGGAGACATTCAAACCCTGCCTGGACACGTTACTGTGGAACTTGCTTTGGGTGGCCCTGCTTTGGCAGGCCCTGCTTTGGCAGGGGGGTTGGACTAAATGATCTCCAGAGATCCCTTCCAACCCCCAGTGGAAAAAGACGTCTACTGATGTCATACAAAGCGCAGCAAAACTTATGGTGTTCTCTTTTCTTCTACCTGGTTTCTTAAGATTTTTCTTCTTTTGCTGCCTCTAACAAAATAGTAAGTTACTGCCCCTTCTATCTGAGTAGAAACTTCTGAAACAGGTTCTTTCCTTCTCCATCTGTAAGTCTACAATTTAATGCGGAATCATAAATATACTTGTAAACCCCACACATGGCTCCATTGATTCTGGGCAAATGAAAGACTTCTTTTTAGCTGTATTTAACACAGTTGTGGAAAACTGCTGAAAACAAATTTGCAGACCTGCTGCAGTAACCCTGCTAAGAGTTCTGCATTTTAGATGGTCTCAATTGGTAGATGGTCCCAATTGGTAGATGGTCCTTTTACATCAATTAGCCGAGAAGAAAAGCACTCCCAAGCAACTCTGTTGCTTACAGGAGAAAAGAGAACTGGGGACCATAAATACAGCCATAATGTAACATCCTCTGTCTCTTGGCTCCGTTGAGCAGAGCTCACCCACAGAAATAAATGTTATTTTCTCCCAAACCATGAGCTCTGTGTACTGAGTTGCCAATGGTCACCTTTGGGTGAGACAAAAATTTCTGTAATATTACTAAAATAGTAGATAAGCCCACTGCAGGGACAATTAAAAGACATGAAAATTTCTATTCTTGTTGGCCTGACTGTTGTGCTGTCCTCAGGGAGCGGTATTTACGCACCAGACGGAGCCAGAACATACTACTACAATATGGAAACTGAGGATGGTCGCCTCCTCATTGCTGAACTCAATTCACACCCTCGCCTTTCTCCTGCCTCCCCCTCTGCTGTCAACTGGAGCTCGTATGCTTGGAGTGCCCAAAGGTCCTCACCAAATGACCAGGACTTTGAAGGAGTCGTCTTCCATGACCGGTTCACTTTCCGGGAGCTCACTAAGCCTGAGGGGACTGTCACCGTTTGCCAGAAGGACCTCTGTTGTCACTTGAGCTACAGGATGGCAGGGAAAGAAGAAGACGAAGTTTATGTGCTGGGTGCTTTTGATGGGCTTCATGTTGTTGAAGGCCAATACTATTTGCAGGTAATGGTTCTTGGTGGGAGGGACTCACAGTCTACTTATTTTAGGAAAGATCCTGTGGGGAAAAAAGACAAATACTTCCTTTTATACTGGATCCCTGATATCCTGTTTGATATCCTGTTTGCTGTCCATTTTCTTCTTGTCCTTTCACTGGGCACCAGTGGAAAAAGACTGGTCCTATCCTCCTGACACCCACCCTTGAAGTATTTATAGGTGTTGATCAGATCCCCCCTCAGCCTTCTCCAGACTAAAACTTTTTTATCAATGACATGGACAGAGGGATGGAGAGTAACATCAGCAAGTTTGCAAATGACACCAAGCTGTGTGGTATTGTTGATACACCTGAGGGATGGGATGTCATCCAGAGAAACCTGGACAGGTTGGAGAGGTGGGCTCAAGTAAATCGCACGAGGTTCAACGGGAGCAAGTGCAGGGTTATGCACCTGGGCTGGAACAACCCTCACTCTCAATACAGACGAGGGGATGAGGTCTCAGAAAGCAGCCCTGAGGAAAGGGACTTGAGGGTGCTGATGGATGAGAAGCTGGACACGAGCAGGCAGGGTGCACTTGCAGCCCAGAAGGCCAATCACATCCTGGGCTGCATCAAAAGATGCGTTGCCAGCAGGTCCAGAGAGGTGATTCTGCCACTTTGCTCTGCTCTGGTGAGACCTCACCTGGAGTCCTGTGTGCAGGTCTGGAGCCCTCAGTATAAGAAGGACATGGACCTGATGGAGTGGGTCCAGAGGAGGGCCACAGAAATGCTCCGAGGACAGGCTGAGGGAGCTGGGGTTGTTCAACCTGGAGAAGAGGAAGCTCCAGGGAGACCTTAGAGCAGCCTTCCAGTACCTGAAGGGCGCTACAGGAAGGCTGGGGAGAGTCTGTTTACAAAGGCCTGTAGTGACAGGATGAGTGGCAATGGGTTTAAGCTGAAGAAAAGCAGATTTAGATTGGATATTAGGAATAAGTTATTTACAATGAGGGTGGTGGAGCACTGGAACAGGTTGCCCAGGGAGGTGGTTGAGGCCCCTTCCCTGGAGATATTCAAGGTGAGGCAGCCTGGTCTAGTTGGGGGTGTCCCTGCTGACTGCAGGGGGGTCGGACTAGGTGACCTTTGAAGGTCCCTTCAAAGGCCCAGATGATTCTATGATTCTAAAAGGACCCAAGTCTCTCAGCCTTTCCTCGTAAGAGAGATGCTCCAGGCCCTTCATCATCTTGGTAGTCCTCTACTGTACCCTCTCCAGCAGTTCCCTGTCCTTCTGGAACTGGGGAGCCCAGAACTGGACCCAGTGCTCCAGATGGGGCCTCCCCAGGGCAGAGTAGAGGGGCAGGATGACCTCCCTCCACCTGCTGGTCACACTCTTCCTGATGCCCTCCAGGATGCCATTGGCCTTCTTGGCTACAAGTGCCCATTGCTGACTCGTGGTCATCCTGTTGTCCACCAGGACTCCCAGCATTTTCCTCAGAGCTGGTCTCCAGCAGGTTAGGCCCTAAGCTGTCCTGGTGAAGGGGGTTATTCCTCTCCAGTGCAGGACCAGGACCCCAGTTGCTAAAACATCCAAGCCTGCTTACCTTTAAATCCAACAAATGCAGTGGAGAAGCTTCTACAGCTCTTTTAAGTTCCCAGAGTGCTCTCACAAGTATTTTAAGCATGCAATATTGGCTAAATTTAAGTTCTGGTTTGTGACTACCTCCAGTAAGTGTTCTGAATCTCCTCTGTAATCTTCATCAAAAGGTTGCAGTTAAAAAATCAGGCGATTGTATCTATCTTTATGAGACGCTCTGGTAATTTAGATTCACAGAGATGTTAATTTTTTTTGTCATTACTCAAATTATAGCAATGAAGTTTTATGAAATGGCATATGACTTTTACTGGAAATGTCCACTCTTCCTTTCTTTTAATCAAATGTTTGGTAAGACAGTGCGTTACGTCCTAATTGAATATGCTTAAGGCCACATTAGAAAACCTTCTCTGCCTTCATAATTAAATTATTGAGCCAGGAGATTATTCTTTTTTTAGATAGTAACTTCTGTCTGTCAACACGGCCTTTGCATGCCAGCTGGTACAGATCCCAGGATACTAGGGGAGGTCTTGGCCAACAAACAGCTCATCTAATAAAGGTAGCTTGAATAAATTCAGTGAGCTTGCTTGCAAAATTTATTTCGGGGATTGTGCCAGATGGCCTCTATCAGCACTGAATTTTCTAGAGAAGATAGGAATTTCTACTCTTCAGTTTTCCCCCCAGTATTTTTTCCTTAGAGGAGCGCTAGCCCTATTTTGTGTTTCTTTATGGTGTTCATAAACGTTTATCAGCTGAGACCTGGAGAATTAACTCTATGGACAAAACATTGCCGTTCCTAATTTCCTCTATGTGCTGCAACCACTAATGCAGAACTATTACAGAGGATGCTGACTTTTGGGCTACAAAGATGATGAGGGGCCTAGAATATCTCTCTGATGAGGAAAGGCTGAGGGATTTGGTCTTTGTCGTCTGGAGAAGAGAAGGCTGAGGGGGGATCTGATCAACATCTGTAAATACTTCAAGGGTGGGTGTCAGGAGGATGGAGCCAGTCTGTTTTCAGTGGTGCCCAGTGATAGGACAAGAGGGAAAGGGCACAAACTCGAACACGGGAAGCTCCATCTAAACACGTGAGGGTGTCAGAGCCCTGGCAGAGGCTGCCCAGAGAGGTGGTGAAGTCTCCATCTCTGGAGACATTCAGAGCCCGCTGGACACGTTCCTGTGCAGCCTGCTCTGGGTGGACCTGCTTTGGCAGGGGTTTGGACTAGAGAAGTTCCTCCTCATGTTTAGATGGAACTTCCTATGTTCAAGTTTGTGCCCATTTCCTCTTGACTCTTGAAGCAATGCAGGTCTAGAATATCCCCAATCAGGTCAAAGGGTAAAAAAATAAACTGCAACTAAAAAGGAGTTGCTTAAAGATTATGAAAGAGATCCCGTGACACTCACCTGCTCCGACACACACTCGGCTGGATGACACAAGCCTTTCCTACTAGAGTGTTTCCATCTTGCTCAACGTGTTGTCATCTTCTCCTCCTCCCTGCAGATATGCACAATGCTCAAGTGCAAGAGCCCAGACCTGAAGACATGTGGGCAGCCGGTGGAGACGGCTCGGACCGAGTTTGAGATGTTCTCCCTCAGCGGCACGTTTGGCACCAACTACGTCTTCCCTGAGGTCTTGTACAGCGGGGTGCAGCTGGCCCCTGGGGAGTTTGAGGTAACGGGGCACCCGGGAGCTGTGATGATGGGTTCTCTGTGGGTTAGCAATGGAATAAACCATCTAAACAACCGAAGTGAACTTGCTCATAGTGGATAGACCAATTAAATTCAATTAAATAATGAAGTCAGTGGTTTCAGTAAGAGATACGGTCTGATGATGTACTTTCTTCCTGTTTCATCACATCTTTCTGATCTCTCGGCCTGTTGGTATGAGTACTCCTCTGCTCATCTCCTTCTCGTACCTTCTTCCATCAGGTATTGAACGACGGGCGCTTGATGAGTAAGACGAGACCGACGAAACCAGTCGTCACTGTGACGCTTTTTGGACGGTGGTACGAAAAGGATCATCTGAAACAAGACCCACAACCACCAGCCTTCCCGTGATACAGCCATAACCTGCGAGCTATTAATCTTATATCCAAATGGGATACAGCATCCTCTACCACAACAGTCCCAACTGTATTTCTTACTTCCAGTTATTTCCACTTTTGTTCCTTAATAATGCAGCAATATTATTTTATTGCTACCATTTAGTGAGAAGTTGTCTATTGCTGTATCATGAGGTTACTAGTCTTCTATTAGTCCAAAAGACCAGTTGCATTTCTTTCTCTGTTTTCTGGGGTTTTATTTTTCTGGCCCTCAGAAAATCTGCACTGTGGGCCAGAGGATACATTCTTATTAAGCACAGCACATTCTATAATTGCAGATTACTATGAGACCAGTAAATAAAACAGTGAAAAAGTTGATTTGTGGCAGCTCTAGACAAAAAAAACCCTCAGTAATGCTTTGTCTCTGATATACAACTACTTGTGCTGACTTATGCAAGTCTGCTCTTTTACCCTACTTAATATGTTTTTGGGGTTTTTTTTCCTGTTTGTGTTGCTTTGGGTTTGTTGCCTTGATGCCGTGGGTGCACACCGCGTGGCAGGTGGCAGCACAGAACTGTAGAGGCTGAGCAAGAAGAGCCAGCCCTGAGACAAAACCTGCCACGGCTTCTTGGTTGTAGCTCAACACAGATGGACATTTCTTTGAAACTTGGAACCAAAAGCTCAGACTATTCTGTTTGCCAGTTCTGAGAGACAGCTTGTCAACACCTACTGGCTGCACTACATGCTGGTCATAGAATCATGGAATGGGTTGGGTTGGAAGGGACTTTAAAGATCACCTTGTCCCATACCCACCCCTTCCCCCCGCTGCCCCTGCCCTGGGGTGGAACTGTTTGCATCCAGTAAATAGGTCACCAAGTGACCTGGTGTCATATGGCAACTCCTTCCTTCCATATTCTCTATTTCTTTCTGGTTGTCTAACACCAGCACATGGGAAATAAGCCTCACCTTCTGCTCCTTCGTGGTAATGCTGGGTAGTGCTGCCCTGCAAATTCATCTACTGTAGGAATGAGGTGGTTTAGCTTTCTACCTAAAACCCGCCACTGCTGGTGAGAAGGCACTGGTCACATCTTCCCATCACAAGAAGCTTCTTCTTCCCCCTCAGAGACCTGTGCTTTGTCACCGCTGCTGGAACCTCGTGACCTTCCTTCAGCATATAAGGACATGCATGTTCTGTGACTGTGTCCCTAGAAGCAGTCACATTCCTCCTTCCTTTTCCCCATGCTGTTCCTGGTCTCAGCATGGGTCTTTCAGGGTCCCCAGTCCCTTATTATTTCACTTACAGAGCTGATGAGAAGCTGGGGTAGTATTTGCACTCCTGACTCCAACGCTGGTTGTCACTGTTGGGCACCGTGTGACCTTTTCTGTTTTCAAATGTAAATAGAAACTCAAGTGTGACATAAGGTAGTGTCATGCTCAACATAATGACATGTTTATCAGAAGCCCCGGACAATGTGTTCTGACTCATGGAAGCTCAACAACGCTGCTGCCAGAGCCACACTCTCTTTAAAACCTCCTTCCCTGTTGGAGTCGGTTACAGTAAAGGGATTACCCAGTGTGATCTTCTTCCCACGGGTGCAAACTCAGTGCAGACACCGTGCTCGTCCCCCAGGAACGTGGTGGGGGACACTGCAACTCTCTCCCAGGGAAAGGATCTGGATTTAAAGGAGGTCTCTGCACTCCAGACGGTCTCATCTTGCAGTGCAGAAGGTACCCAGCAGCAGTGTGTGGCTGGTCTTGGAGCTGAGAGGTGGCTCCTTTAGGTCTCTTCTCTGCTGGTACCAGTCTTCTGGCTAATGGAGTGTGTGTGCAAGTAGTATGTGATCCCAGCCCTGCGTCTGGTGAGTAGCTTCAGTTCAGGATTTGGTTCAAATCCATCGTTACCTGGTTTAGTGGGTCGAGGGAGGTAATTGTACCCCTCTGCTCTGCTCTGGTGAGACCCCACCTGGAGTCCAGTGTCCAGCTCTGGAGTCCTCAGAACAGGAAGGACATGGACCTGTTGGAACAGGTCCAGAGGAGGCCACGAAGATGCTGGAGGATGGGCTGAGAGAATTGAGGGTGTTCAGCCTGGAGAAAAGAAGGCTCCGGGGAGACCTTAGAGCCCTTTCCAGCACCTAACAGGGCTACAGGAGAGATGGGGAGAGACTCTTGATCACGGAGGGGAGCCATAAGACCGAGAGGTAATGGTTATAAATCACAAGAGGGGAGATTTAGATTAGATATTAGGAAGAGGGTGGTGAGACACTGAAAGAGGTTGCCCAGAGAAGCTGTGACTGCCCCATCCCTGGAGGGGTTCAAGGCCAGGCTGGATGGGGCTTGGAGCAACCAGGTTTGGTGGGAGGTGTCCCTGCCCAGGGCAGGGGGGGTTGGAGCTGGATGATCTTTAAGGTCCCTTCCGACTCTAACCATTCTGTGATTTAGGTATATTTGTAGGTTGAATGTTTTCCTATAGGAGACTGGCCATTGTGGCACTAAGCTCTTTTTGCTGTAAAGGTTGCATAACTTTTAGCCTTGTGAAACACGTTACTGTGCAAAGCCAGTCCAGTACACAGGAAGGAATCCTGTGCCAGTCTGCCCAGCATCCACATTCCAACGCCCTCTGCCTAAAAACAAGGCTCCCTGAAACCACTGAGAACGATAAATGTTTCTTCCAGGGAAGTAGCAAAAAAGGTGTTTTGTTTTCTGTTTTTTACCTGGGAGCTGAATCAGAATCAAAGAAGATACGAAACTTGGGCAACCAGATACAAGTGATTTTTGGGGAATGTGCAACTTTAGCTTCAAAATTTCGGGTGGGGTGATCTGTCGAGGGAAGAAAGCAGGTAGCAGAAAGCAGAAAGTTTAAAAGTTGCGGCTGGTGACCATGATGCTTTTTGAGAGAGACTTTGGGGGCCCTGAGTTCTTCAGACCTCCATGGCTGAGCTGTGCTGATGGGTTTGCTCAGATAAACAGCCTCCCCTTCGACATGGAGTATCAAAAAAGCCCTGAAAAGCCCCACAGATGTGAGCCAGTGCTGAGCTAGAGCTCAGGTCCAGCCTCCTACAGCCCTGCCTGCACCCTGTACCCTCCATTTTAGCCAAGAATGTGTCCCTGCTGGTCCGTCTTTGCTGAGATTTCCCCAATTCTGGCTTGTTTTCCTGCTGTGGAAATGACTACAGCGATGCCACACCTGGATCATTCCCAGATCTTGAGGGCGATGGGTTTCGTCGGCTGCAGCGCTCTGGTGACTTCCCCGTGACTTCTCTGCTGGTGGTGTGAGGCAGAATTGCTCAGTGCTGGTGCCTTTGATGTTGTGAGACTTTCTGGGCAGGGTGATTGCATCCCCTGGTGTCAGCTTTCTGCCACTCTGGGGAATTCCCAGGTTTTGTGCAAGACTTTCCCTTTTAAAGCCCCCTCATCCCCGCCCCCCCCTCCCCCATCCTTGCTTGTCCCCTCCCTCTTCTTGAATGACTTCCAGGCTGCAGACATGGGGCTTCCTGAAACCCATGCTTGTGGCTTCACTTCCTCAGGCTGAGCAACCCCAGATCTCTCAGCCTGTCCTCACAGCAGAAGTGCTCCACGCCTATGATCATCTTCATGGCCCTCTGATGGACTCTTCCAACAGGTCCATGTCCTTCAAGATAGGTCCATGTCCTCTTTCAAGACATTTAGAATAGAATAGAAAGGACTATTTCAGTTGGAAGGGACCTGCAATGATCATCTAGTTCAACTGCCTGACCTCTTCGGGGCTGAGCAAATTAAAGCATATTGGTAAGGACATTGTCCAAATGCCTCTTAAACACCGACAGTCTTGGGGCATCAACCACCTCTCTCAGAAGCCTGTTCCAGTGTTTGACTGGTTTTCTCAGAAGACACTGCAGTGTCATTTGCTCCTGAGGAGGCCTTGATGCTGATGGACAAAAATAAGACTTCTGGGTGAAATTACATAGTGAAGAGGAAGATGTTGTCAGCTGAAGAATATATTCTTTCGTTTCATTCTTCACGATTAGCCAGGTCATAGAATGGTTCGGGTTGGAAGAGACCTTAAAGATCACCCAGTTCCAACCCCCCTGTCCTGGGCAGGGACACCTCCCACCAGACCAGGTTGCTCCAAGCCCCATCCAGCCTGGTCTTGAACACTTCCACAAAGGTTTTTTCGGTTTTTGGTTATTTTTTTTATGAAGAACCTGAAACTACAGTAGCAATATCCCATTTCCAAAATACTACGCAAAAGTTACTTTCCAGAAGACAAAAAAATAAATGAATTATTGCTGTTTATGAGCAATTTCAAATTGCTTCTTGGGCAAAAAATTGCTTTTCATAACAAAAATAGTAAAAAACTGTGTTGTTCAATTCTTTCTCACATAAGTCTGTTGTTCCAGGCAGAGAGATCAGGACAGTCCAAGGTTTAGTTTATATTTCAGTGTGAGCCTGGGAGGGAGGACACTGTCAGGGCATTCTCTCTGCTGGAATTATAATAAGCCGTTGGCCAAAAGCAAGAGACACAGCAGGACCTTGTGTCTCCTAAGTGTAGGTGGATCAGGGACACCCTGAAACCTGATGGTTCAGACTTCTCGCAGGTGGTCTGTCTGAATTTTTAATCCATGGCAGCCACAGCTTTATGTAGATTGTGTGGAGTGGGGTGTCCTCACCAGGGAAGTCCGGGCTTGGCCAGAGATGGGTTTGGAACCTTGGAGAAGGATGTAAAAAGTGAGCGAGTGCTCCTTCCATGGAGCCCTTCGTAGATCAGCATTGCTCCTGATGTCCTCTCTCAACCTTTCGTTCACCTTTTATTTATAGCATTTCAAACTGGAAACAAGATCCTATTCCTAGAAATGTTTCTTTGACTTCTTACTGTAAGTAAATGTTCTAATTGTTGGCAGAACTACACTGTACCTTCCCAGATTACTCAATAGGAGATTATTTACAAAGTAAGCTTTACTCCTCCCTTTCTCTCTGGTTTATATTCCTCATAGCTGATCCAGGAGCTGCAAGGCACCAGCCATGCTCCCTTCCCAGCTCCTCCTGCCCGCTGCAGTGTTTGCCCTCACGGTCCTTCAGGCCCTGGCCTCTGACACCTTCATTGCAGCCGTCTACGAGCACGCTGTCATCCTGCCAGAAGCCACCCACAAACCCGTTTCTCCTGACGATGCTTTGGCCCTGATGAACAAAAACATGGATGTCTTGGAAGGGGCCATCAAGGAAGCTGCCCAGCAGGTACTGGGTGTATGGGGAGCCTTGTTAATTAGTGTTTTCTCCTCCCACTGACCCTCCTGATTATCTCTTGATGGGTGAGTTCCTAACGGAACCTGTTGTGTCAGGGCGCCCACATCATTGTGACTCCTGAAGATGGCATTTATGGATGGCGTTTCACCAGAGAAGCCATCTACCCCTACCTGGAGGATATCCCTGATCCAACGGTGAACTGGATTCCCTGTGTCGACCCCACAAGGTGATTCCTTCCATAGCAATTAATGTGGTTTCAAATTAGCACTTCATGGAGTCATGAGCTGCCTCCAGGCAATGGCTAAGAACGACTACTTTATTTCATCTGTTAAAAATCCCAAGTACTGTACAAATGAAATGTTTAAAAAAAAGAACTCTTAATTAAATTGTAATTGGAATATTCAAGGCAGAAAGCACTGAGACAGCCTCACCTGTAAAAATTGCAAAAGGAGGAAAATGAGGGAGTTTGGGGCGAATTCATTATTTTTAAAACATGTAAAACTGTATCACTTCAGAACAATAGTGAATATCTCCAATATTAGCTAGTTTTATCTTGAATGCCTAGATTAGGCGCGGTGATGTAGCCCTCAGCTCACGTGGCTGAGTGATTCCTAAATCCAATTCCACGATATACTTCTCTAGAGCTGAAAAAAGTGCCTTTTAGGAATTTCAGCAGATTGCATAGGGCACAGGGGATGACTTGAGTGTGTTTTGTCCGGAAAACCGAGAGGACCAGGTTTTTTTCTAAGATAAACTTTTGTATTCGTCTGCTCTGAGGCTTTAAAAAGCCAGATTTCAGTAGTTCGTAGTTCTATAAATGATGTGGCCACTCTCTACTAAAAGCTTATGGACAACTCTTTTAAACAGAGTGAAGAGGCATAAAAAAGGATAAAACAGTCCTTTGAAATCCATACTTAGATGTACCTGAAACTTTGTGTCTAAAATATAATATAATACAATGTCTAAAAATAACTTAAAGTTTATCTCTGTATCCTGATTTATTCTCTCCCTTGTTTTCTGAAGCTTTTCATATCTTTAGATATCTTCTAAATATCTTTAGAAGAGAAGGCTCCCAGGAGACCTTAGAGCAGATTTCCAGTATCTGAAGGGAGCTACAGGAGAGCTGGGGAAGGACTCTTTGTCAGGGAGTAGAGTGACAGGACAAGGGATAACGGCTTTAAATTGGAAGAGAGGAGATTTAGGTGAGATCTCAGGAAGAAATTCTTTGCTGTGAAGGTGGTGAGACACTGGAAGAGGTTGCCCAGAGAAGCTGTGGCTGCCCCATCCCTGGAGGGGTTCAAGGCCAGGCTGGACGGGGCTTGGAGCAACCTGGTCTGGTGGGAGGTGTCCCTGCCCAGGGCAGGGGGTTGGACCTTGATGATCTTTAAGGTCCCTTCCAACCCAAAGCATTCTATGATATGCAGTTGGGGGATTAGTAATTTTGAATGCATTTCTTCCACATCTGAACTTAAACTTGTCAATTTTAAAATTATTTTTATTTTTTTCCCTGAAACACATCAGATTTGGCCCAGCTCCAGTGCAGGAGCGACTCAGCTGCATGGCCAGGAATAACTCCATCTATGTGGTGGCAAACATGGGGGACAAGAAGCCGTGTAACTCCAGTGACCCCAGCTGCCCCAGTGACGGTCGCTACCACTATAACACCGACGTCGTCTTTGACCCAGAGGGGAAACTGGTGGCTCGTTACCACAAGGTAAAGAGGCACCTCAGCACCACCCTGCAATCGATTATTGTATGTTTTTCATCTCTGACACCAATTTTAGATGGTTCATACAATAATTTTACATAATTATAGAGTGACAAGCAGTTCAGGATGATCTGATGTAAGGATCTAATGGGCAGAAAGAAAAACAGGCAATCAGGCGTTATTCCCAGGAGCATCAAAGCTGCAGAGCACAGGCCTCACACCAAACACCTGAGGTCTATATCTATGGTAGTAAATGGGAAAAAAGCAGTGAGAGAATTTTCATAGAATCACAGAGTGGTTTGGGTTGGAAGGGACCTTAAAGATCACCCAGTTCCAACCCCCTGCCCTGGGCAGGGACACCTCCCACCAGACCAAGTTGCTCCAAGCCCCATCCAACCTGGTCTTTTCCATACTCATTAAATGTTAACTGGTCCTCGGTGCAGGTTTTGCCAAGCCCATAGGTGGGCTTTGCTTTCAGGAAGCAGTGGAGGCTCAGCAACCGCGTTTTATAGGGGAAAAGTGTCAGCTGTATGGATGCAAGCCCTCTGTGCTGTCCAGCTCAGGTATCTCAACCCCCAGCATTGCCTTAAGGCCTCTCTCAGGCAGCAGCTGATCATAATTTTGCCTGATTTTTAGTTTCTGCCATGCCATTTTCTTCACCTGCAGTACAACCTGTTCAGAGGAGAAACTCAGTTTAATTACCCAAAAGAGCCAGAAGCCGTCACCTTCGAGACCCCCTTTGGGAAGTTTGGCGTTTTCACCTGCTTCGACATCCTTTTCCGTGAGCCTGCCGTGGTGCTGGTGAGCGAGCTGCAGGTGGACAGCGTGCTCTTCCCAACAGCTTGGATGAACGTCCTGCCCTTCCTGA
The DNA here is from genome assembly GCA_013400055.1 of Nycticryphes semicollaris. NCBI lineage: Eukaryota > Metazoa > Chordata > Aves > Charadriiformes > Rostratulidae > Nycticryphes > Nycticryphes semicollaris. The sequence goes on from VXBJ01003047.1 coordinate 313,001, forward strand.
CGGCGGTTGAGTTTCACTCTGCCTGGGCCATGGGCATGGGTGTCAATTTGCTGTCGGCCAACACTCACAACGTCAGCTTGGCAATGACCGGTGAGTTGCAACTGGAAAAAAAAAACTTGATGTTATCTTCAGGGAATGGATTCAGAAGCAGGCAAAAAGCATCTCTGGAAAAGAGTGTTTCGCTCAGAGTAAAAAAATTCTTGGTGTTGTGTTGAAGGCGGCGAACAGCTTCAGGCAAGAAAATACTAACTACTCTGGGAGAGCTAAAATTAGAAAGTGTATGACATTAAATGCTGCTATTTCAAAAGTGAAATTTCCTTTACAAAATGTTCATTTTCACTGTAATTTTCAGTCTCTCATTCACAAGCAACATTATTGGTTTTTTTTCTTTAAAATTCAATCTGAAGTTAAATGGAGGAAAAAACCCATCGTCAACAGAACTTAATAACCCAAAGCCAAAAGGAGGATTCCTGCTGGATATTGAATAAAATATTTTCAGGTTTTTCTTGCCTGCTCAAGAATTAGAGATATTTATATTTTAGTTTGATCTGAATAGATATTTACTGCCATTTTTTTCTTCTGTTAGCTGAGGAACTGTTGCTGTAGCTGCATCTGTAACTCTTCCCTGAAACAGAAATGAAAGGCCCAAGGGAACGTTTTTGCCTGTCCTAAATAGGCTGAGCTGAGTTTAATCCACAGCCCTGGGTTTCCTTCTGTGAAACGTAGTTAACCCCATGGTTTCCTTCTTTGGCAAATATGCCACTCTTAGATATATTTAAATTAACCAATGGTGGGGCTTTTGTGAAGAAATGAGATGGTACAAATTGCCATTTAATGCTCAGATTCAAGATCCAGTGGAGCAAAAAAGCTGTGAAGTTTAGGTCATGTTTAACTTGTGAAGTTTAAGTTGTGTTTTTATCCCATGATGGGTGTTGCAGCGGTTCTGTGCTTTAAAATGCTTTCCAAATTCTCTATAATGTGTTGACTGAAAATAGCATCACCAAAAAAAGCCCACCGGTGTGGCACAGGGGGTGGCTGCCCTCCCTTGCCGAGCCGTGCTCTGAGGTGACAGAAGGATGGTGGGTGTCCTTGGCAGGCAGCGGGCTCTTCACACCAGAGGGACCTGCCACCTACCACTACGACAGCAGGACAGAGGAGGGACATCTCCTGCTGGCAGAGCTGAGTGCACGGCCCCGTCTCTCCCCCACCTACCCCCCTGCCGTCAACTGGAGCTCCTATGCCTCGAGCATCAAGAAGTTTCCAGAAGAAAACAACACTTTTTCGGGAGCAGTGCGGCGAGATGTGTTCACTTTCAGCGAGCTCAAGAGCAAAGCTGGAAATTACATGGTTTGCCAAGGAGACCTCTGCTGTCATTTGGTTTACCAGATGTCAAACAAGAGCCAAGATGAAGTTTATGTCCTGGGTGCATTTGATGGGCTTCACGGTTCTCTCATAAAATACCACTGGCAGGTAATGTAGGTTTTGTAGGGGTGAGTGTGGCTTTCATGTGCCTACACCCACAGAATCACAAGATGGTCGGACCTCTGGATATGATCTAGTCCAATCCCCCTGCCAAAACAAGTCCACCCAGAGCAGGTTGCACAGGAACGTGTCCAGGCTGGGGTCTCCAGGGATGGAGACTCCACCACCTCTCTGGGCAGCCTGTTCCATGGCTCTGCCACCCTCAAAGTGAAGAAGCTCCTCCTCATGTTTAGAAGGAACTTCCCATGTTCAAGTTTGTCCCCTTTCCCTCTTGTCCTGGCTCTGGGCGCCAGTGAAAAAAGACTGGCCCCATCCTCCTGACACCCACCCTTTGATATTGATAAGCATTGATAAGATCCCCAAACCAACCCAAAACACTTGCCAATTGTTACAGCCTAAGAATTTGTCTTGCAATCAGATCCAGCTCTTGGTTGTTGAAAGCTTTAGTGGTATTTTGCCTTTCTGTCTCCTCCTCCTCCTCCCTGCAGATATGCACGATGCTCAAGTGCAAGAGCCCAGACCTGAAGACGTGTGGGCAGCCGGTGGAAACGGCTGGGACCAAGTTTGAGATGTTCTCCCTCAGTGGCACGTTTGGCACCAACTACGTCTTCCCTGAGGTCTTGTACAGCGGGGTGCAGCTGGCCCCTGGGGAATTTGAGGTAACAAGGCCCCCAGGAGCTGTGTGACACAAGGTCTGCCAGGCTTTGCCCCCCACAGGGCAGCAAAGTCCCATCCAAGAACCATTTTCTTGGGTTCTGCAGACCATAATTCAAGGGGGCATTCAATCGGAGAGAGTGAATTAATCCTTACTGATGAGAAGATGTAAATACTGAGGCCAAGAAGATTTTCAGTGTTTTCTGTAATAAATCTGCCTTCCCACTTCACATCCCAAATCTTTAAACAGCAGATTTCAAGGAGATATTTTTCTACAGGTTTCTGCCAGTAGAAACATTTAGGAAACAAAGAAATTACGTACTCCGAGAAATTGTCCAACCCAGAAAAAACACTGATGAGTATCGTGTGTAAGAGCAGAGATCCCCTGCAGTTAAAAACATTAAAAAGGATTTTCAAGGGGCTTGTAAGGTTTGGAGTCTTTATATTTTGAAACCTTGACATATATTTTTCAGAAAGGATATCTTAATTCATAAACCTCAGATTATGTTTATGTAAGAGACTGGATGAAATCTTAATTGATTTGGAAGAGGTATCAAATAGGTTACAAGAGGCAGCAAAGACAGTAAAAAAGATTTGAAAGGTGTTTAGAGGAATCAAGGGTGATTTTTTTACAAGTTAGAGAATGGAAAAGCTTTCCTCATCCTGCTTATTTGTTTTGAACGGGGCTTCTGTGAAATCATAAAAGGATTTATTGGCATGCTCAAAACTGATCTTGGCCTAATTTTAATAAAAATATATTTTATTAACAAATAGATGCTTAATGTTCATCGCAGAGGTTTTTAAAAGGTTTCAGGTGCACACAGTTTTTGAACAGCAGTGATTTCAAATCAATCTGTAAAAAGTAACTACAAAAAGCAACATTCAGCCCATAGTCTTAAATTCTCTACTTCCTTCTGGAAATTGTTTTGGGGTCTACAAATCAACAAAGATTTCAAATTATTCTCCTGGATATGTCTGTAACCTTCATCGCCATGTACGAGTAATCAACAAGGACCTAACAAACCAGTTATTGTCACTTTTACCTTTTTTATGAGGCAAAAAATGACCTCTTTATTTCCAAAGGAGGAGATGAAGGAGGTTTTGAAGACCTTCACATCCATGGAAATGGCAGAGCCAGGGACAATTCCGGTTCCTTTCATTCTCAACAATTATTTTTTTCTTTAATTGCTGCACCAAAACATTTGATCTCCAAGGCCTGCCCTTTCCATAGCATGTGATATTGCTACTCGATCAGTGGAATATTAACATCATTCTTTCTCTTTCCAACTAGGTGCTACGTGATGGGCGTTTGAAAAGCAAGCGCGGCACCTCGAAACCGCTCGTAACAGCCACGCTTTTTGGGAGACTTTACGAAAAGGACCCGCCGCATCCTCTGCGACCCTCCCTGTAACAGAACTCCTTGGGTGTCTCACAGTCACCACGGACCACAGGGGAATTCCCTGCAGTGATCCCCTTTCTCGTGAGCTGTGACAGCGTTCCTCTATGTTCCTCCATCATTCCTCTCCTGCCACCATGCATTTCTGCCCCACTGCTGTGGCAGTTGAGTTTATTTAGCAGAAAGCAGTGCCACCACTCTGTTGTGTGCCTAGATGATTTCTTTTTTTATTTTTTAATACTGCTTGAGCCAGTGTAATTTTTTTTTTAGTGTGAGTATGCTCAGGCACGCGAAGCTTTTAGTTAGAAATTATTATTATGGTTTTTTCCCCAAAGTTACGATGTAGATTGTCAGGATAAAACTAGAAAAAAATATGCTTTTCATTACTTGACCTAGAATTACTCATGTGGAAAAAGAAAAGGAAAAGGAAAAGGGGAAAAGGAAAAAAAGAAAAGGAAAAGCGAAAGGGGAGGCGAAAGGGAAAGGAGAGGGAGTAGAGAAAGGGAAAGGGGAGAGGGAAGGGAAAGGGAAAAAAGGAGGGGGAAGGGAAAGGAAAAAGGGA
>VXBJ01003047.1:317779-343456 GCA_013400055.1 Nycticryphes semicollaris
AAGGAAAAAGGGAGGGGGAAGAGAAAGGGAAAAAGGGAGGGGGAAGGGAAAAGGAAAGAGGAGGGGGAAGGCAAAAGGAAAGGGGAGGGGAGGGGAAAAAGAAAGGGAGAGGGAAAGGGAAAGGGAAAAGGAAGCACTACTGGAGTGGCATGTGAATGCAATTTGAGTTTTGTTTTTGTTGTTGCAGTCAAATCACTTCATAGAAATATTTTTTCACTGGCTGGTGTCATGCGAATCCACAGAAAAAGAAAAAAAAAAAGACATTTTAGAAAGAAATGCCTCAGAGATGCATCGGTGGCTTTTGAAACACAAATCCTTTGTCGGTTGCTGGTATTCTGAGTCTTTCATGCACTCCAAATGCATGTGGAATTTATAAAAAATCTTTCTGAAGCTGGGGAAGAATACAGTCAGGAGACACAGACTGAAGAGCATTGTGAACATTCTGTATATTATCACTAGGGTTATCTTCACACATCAGGTTAAACTTTCCTAAACTGTCTGTACCAACAGCGTCGGGAAGAATTTCTTCAAGCTCCCGAGTTCATAAACATCCAGTATTGTATTGCTGGGTCTAATAGTTGCATGATCTCTGACAGCACCTTGCTGTTCCAGTTATTTAATCACAGAATGATGAATCAGAATGCTATAGGGTAGTAAGGAACCTCTGGAGATCATCTAGTCCAACCCCCTGCCAGAGCAGGTCCACTCAGAGCAGGTTGCACAGGAATGTGTCCAGGTGGGTTTGGAATGTCTCCAGAGATGTTCAAGTTTGTGCCTGTTCTCCCTTGTCCTGTCCCTGGGCACCACTGAAAAAAGACTGGCCCCATCCTCCTGACACCCACCCTTGAAGTATTTCTAGGTGTTGATCAGATCCCCCCTCAGCCTTCTCTTCTCCAGACTACAAAGACCCAAGTCCCTCAACGTTTCCTCTTTCCTTTAATGGATAAATTGAGGTTATGATGACTAACTGATGCATACAAGGATATGTCTGTAGAGTCCTGCTCTCTTTGGAAAAAAAAAACCAACCCAAACCAGATTATTGAGATTGTGTCTATTTTTGCTCACTTTAATTCAATGTCTACAGTAAAGTGCATTGGATTTTATTGTTAGTTTTTCTAAAGCTGTTACTTAAGTCAGCTGCAAGGTTTGGGTCACGCTTGTTTTAATGCAGTATTTTTCTACTTTCACCTGAAGACTCGCATCAAACAAAACCTGTGAGGGACTTGTTTTTGTCTCTGTGTGATCAGAAACAGCGTGGACATGAGAGTCTTATTGGCTTGGACCAGCGTCAAGGTACAAGGAAGAAATATTGATGTGTGAAAAGCAGGCTTTTCCAGCTCAGAAAAGGAGGGGCTTCTTTGGCGTACCAAATGGAGTAGCTTTGAGGTGGAGTCATTGATGTGAATTACATATGGAATCATAGAATTTTCTAAGCTGGAAGGGATCTTTAACATCATCTAGTCCAACCAGCCACCTAACTCTGATAAAAACCATCACTAAACCATAGAATCATAGAATGGTTCGAGTTGGAAGGGACCTTAAAGATCATCCAGTTCCATCCCCCTGCCCTGGGCAGGGACACCTCCCACCAGACCAGGTTGCTCCAAGCCCCATCCAGCCTGGCCTTGAACCCCTCCAGGGATGGGGCAGCCACAGCTTCTCTGGGCAACCTGTTCCAGTGTCTCACCACCCTCACAGAAAAGACTTTCTTCCTGAGATCTCATCTAAATCTCCCCTCTTTCAGTTTAAAACCCTTCCCCCTCATCCTATGGCTGCCCTTCCTGATCAAGAGTCCCTCTCCATCTCTCCTGGAGCCCTTTTAGGTACTGGAAAGCCCCCTTCAGGTACTTCCTCGCGCTTGTTAGAGACCAACGTTTTCCATGTAGCATTAATTACTGTGATGGATAAACTTAAAACTCTCTCTTTTCTTTTTTTCATTTTAACCCCACTAGGAGCCAAAAATCTTGACTTTCACTGAGGCCCAATAAAGTGCTGCAGGGGCAGTGAATGTGCTCTGTTACTGCTCAAACAAGTGCTGGTGTGTCACAGTACATCGTACATCTGCCGAGACAGAGAAGTTCTGCAGTTAGTCATGAATTAAAACAGTCAGATTCTGTGGGTTTTTTTTTTATTGCGCCCCTCATGGAGGCTCCCACTCCACTTGCCTGGGTTTGGTGGGGGCTGGAAGTCATTGACTCTGACCAGGAGAGTTCATGGAGAGGGTCATCCATAGAGCTACCACCCTGTTAGAAGTTAGTTGTGCTGATCCTGTAAAATCCCCAGTGTCTTGAGTTGCGGTGAAGCTGACAAGCTACAAGAAATGATCAAAAATATACAGACTTTGGTTTTCTTTGCACCCCCTACTCCATTAGTAGTTATCTCTGCAAGAACTGGAGAAGACATTCTTACACCAAGTTGGCCATAACAGCTAACGAAACCAAATTTGTGAAAGGGGATCATAATTCATTCAGGGAAACTTCTTGTTTGAAAAAAAGAATTATGCTTGCCTCAGTAGGAACCAAACCTGTCTGGTGCCAAGCTAAAAAAGGGAAGAGCAAGCTGTTAAAGCGTGGCCATTAATGGACAATGAGGCACTTCTTGGTAGCAAGGCTGAAAGACAGAAAGCTCTGGCCCTGTATGGGTAAAAATACATGTCTGGTGCCTCTCATAACAGATGTCGAGAGTATCAGATGGCTCAAGATTGATCGACAGTCATTACCCAGCAACAGGCTTAAACATCCATTTTGCTGAAGACTTTCTGAGCCTGCCTTTGCTGTTACTGGGCATTTTATTTTGTTTATTCATGTTAACATCAGCCCTTGTTTGCAGGGATCCTTCTGAGTTCAGCACTAGACTAAACAAGACCCAGGCACGAAACCTCTTGCCTCTGAGGGTCACGCAACACTTGATGTCACCCCTCTCGTGTTTTGCCAGCGGGCTCTTACCGAGGCCAGTTGTCTTCCACTGAGTCTTCTTGTACAGTTCATCACTCTTTTGTCACTAATGATGTGCCCCTCCTTGATTTCCAAGGCTCGTCGTTAGATAATACCTGGGTGTCTTATGAACATCTTCAATCACAGCACTTCCCTGAAGTTAGGAGAAACTTTTATACTATAATGTATGCCAGGGGGTGAAGTGCAAAGAAACAGAAGTTTACCATATGTGCTAATTTAGGCAACTAACTTGAGATGCCAGAATAATTCATATTACAAAAACACTTTATATAGTGTGTATATATATATATCTATACTGAATATACCTAAAAATACCTGAAATTTGAAATATATAATCTAATAACGTGTGGTTACAGGTGCATGTACAGCATGCTTGGATGCTGCATCCCTGAAGGTGTTCCAAGGCCAGGCTGGATGGGGCTTGGAGCAACCTGGTCTGGTGGGAGGTGTCCCTGCCCAGGGCAAGGGGGTTGGAACTGGATGGTCTATAAGGTCCCTTCCAACCCAAACCATTCTATGATTCTATGGCATGGGTCCCCACTAGCCCATGCACACAAACTGACCCAAAGTGGGTCAGTTCTCCTCCCTGGAATTGCTTCTTTCTGGAAGGACTCTCCTCCTTGGGTTCCACAGTGATACAAGAACTCTTACTCTTTGAAGATGAGCTGTGCTTTAAAAAGAAACAAAAAGTTGTAATTTGGGCACTTCTGAATTGTAATTTGGTTGCATTTACCTACAGTTCCTTTGGTGTGGTAATAGATAGACAAAGAGGCAATCAACAGCTCTTAAGTCTCCTCTCTACAAAGCATATAAGCATCAGAGCATCATAAATAAAAGACAACCAGAATTTCTTTAATTAGGAGGAAACAGTAGCTTTTTAATCAGCCCTGTTCTCAGACACTGCTGAAGTATTGCACTGGGATATTTTTATTTTTTTTTTCTTTTTGTATATCCAGACTGGCATAGACAAGTTTTGAAAGATAAATGAAACCGCTAAAGGTTGGCAAAAATTAAAAGGAGGGGGAGAAATAGTTCAGTGCTGTTCGCTTCAGCTGTACTTTGCCCATAATAAACATTTGTCTTTATTTAGTGTGTTTCTTTCCACGAGCCTGGTTTTAACTTAATTCAAACGGGTTCATCTCTGCGAACGCTAGCGGCTTGTGTCAGAATGGATTTATTATCTGCTTATCTCTTCTGAATATGTAATATTTACGTCATCGGGTCGATGAGGTTTGGTTTTGTTGTTTGGTTTCTTTTTTTTTTTCCAGCGGGCTGTGAGGCAGAGTCAGAGCGAGCCCTGGGATCCGTGGGGAGATGTCACCGTGGCGCCGCGTCCACTGGCTGCACCGGATGGTGATGGGCAAATAACTCCTGAGCAGGTACCGTCGCCCGTGTCACGCGCCCCGAAATAGGGTGAGCTGTCACTCTGCTAGTCTGGGGAATGGTTTTGCTTTGAAGATCCATCTTTTATGGCCAGCACCGGAGATAATAGTTGTTATTCTTCAGGGATCGCTGCTTTTTCTGTAGCCAACACCAACAGCACCACCAGTAGTGGGGTCTTGGTGGTGGCTGGGGGGATGATTTTAAAAGTCATTCATTCCCAATAGCTGAAAGAAAAGGATAGTTTGGGGCAAAACCTCTTTTGCTATGTATTCAGAGGAAGGATCTCTTTCCTTTCTGGGAAGTTATTCCAGAGCCAGGAGGAGGCAGATTGGTGAAGCTGGGATCGTACAGGCTGCTCAGAGAGATGATGGAGAGATGATGGATGAACATCTCTAGAGATGTTCAAAACTTGCCTGGACACATTCCTGTGCAATCTGCTCTGGGTGGACCTGCTCTGGCAGGGGGGTGGAGAAGATGATCTCCAGAGTCCAACCTTATATCATTCTGTGATTCTGTACCTGCTTAACTGCTCACTGTCTCCCTCCTCCACGGTCACCTTCCTCTTGGAGGTGGTGTTTGGAGGCCACCAAATACCTACAAACCATAGTCCTAAATTCAGTCCCGTGGGGAGCACTGGAGAGGCATGAAGGATGCTGCCTGGACTGGATTTTGGCATTACATAGCAAGGTTATTAAATACAAAGGACTCCCTGCCATGTCACCCCACCCCATGAAGAAATAGTTGCTTGGCTTTGTGGATGGATGTGTTTTGCTTTGCTGTAAAACGATTACTTTCTTAGAATCTCTCATTCCTCTGTGAATTTTGGAGATTTCCATCTATCTTGGGGTTTGGATTTATAGTCCTCATCCTGAGCATGACACTTTGAGAGAGAGAACACAAACATCACGTTACTCTGTATAAACAGCTGCTTTTACTTGGCACGGAAAAGTGATGGTTTCCACTGAAAAGTAAGAATATAAACCATGGGAAAATGTCTAGAGGTCAATCATCTCATCTGTTCATCTTTAAATTCCTCTGGTAGAAATCTGGGATAATTTCAGACTGCCTTCAGTGAAATTGCACCAGGTTTGCAGCCATAGCATTCAGATCAGGGGGTTTTTTGAACACAAAACAATTTTTAAACCAAGAAAATATTTTTAAATAAAACCACAAATTTTTAAACCAATAAAATTTTTATGCATAACTGAAATTAGCAAAAAATGAAAGGAGGGCACAATTTATTGTTTAATCCCTATAAAGAAATATTTATTTTTGACTAATAACTCATTGGGAATTTGTGCATCTTTCCCCCAGATCTCAAACAGAGGAATAGAAATTTAAGAAGATAATTTTTTAATGCTGTTCTTTCCTCCCCCACCTCACCCTCCACCCCACCCCCCCAAGGACTGCATAAACAGTGAGTAGAGTTATATGCTTTTAAAATTCCTCTCCGACCATAGGGGCACCTTAGAACCTCCAGGAATTTTAAATCCATAGTTTCCCTCGCAGAGTGTCAGTCTTTAAAATGAACCGTATGAAGATGAGGAACTTTCCTCCGTCTAATGGATACTGTAAAATGAGTTTTTCTGCCAAATGACCAAACTGCATCTTTGAAATGCAACTTAAAAAAAAAATCACAGTAGAAATCAATGCTGTCCTGTCTTTTATTATTAAGAGTCGTTGTGATGTGGTGTTGGGGGATATGGTGTAGGGGAGAACTTTGTAGAGTGGGGCTGATGGTTGGACTCGATGATCCCAAGGGTCTCTTCCAACCTCAATCTGTGATTCTATGGTTTTATTTATAGTGTTACAGTTTAATTATTTTATGTTTTAAAAAGAAACAAGCAAGAAGTGTAGATAACTAAAGGTGTTCTAGACAGTGTGATGACATGTTTTTTACCTTGGTCTTTCCAAAAGTCTGAAAACCAGTGATTACAGGAATAGAAATTTTGAAGAGAAAAAAAAAAAAAAGCCACAGCAATAATTTTCATAGGCGAGTTTTTACTTTGCTATATTACAGACTCAAAAGACTGTTGCCCACTGACTATTTTTAAGTGCCCTGAGGTTTCCCAAAAATAGAGCTTGATGTATTTATCTTTCTTATTATAAACGCCAAGATTGAGAATGTTTTCATGATCCACATCAGCATTAAGCTTCAAGAACATACCTGTTTGAAGCACCTTGCACCAACAGCATGAAAGCTTGTTACCAAAGTATTAGATGAGATCTCAGGAAGAAATTCTTTGCTGTGAGGGTGGTGAGAGCCTGGCCCAGGTTGCCCAGAGAAGCTGTGGCTGCCCCATCCCTGGAGAGGTTCAAGGCCAGGCTGGATGGGGCTTGGAGCAACCTGGTCTGGTGGGAGGTGTCCCTGCCCAGGGCAGGGGGTTGGAACTGGGTGATCTTTAAGGTCCCTTCCAACCCAAACCATTCTATGATTTTATGATTCTAACCCTTCCAAAGTTCCCTGCGGGTTTAAAAAGGAGGTTGCCTCCTGGAGAAATGTCACAGGTAAGAAGAAGAATGGCAAGTTGTTCGTGCATTTTATTGAAAGTCAGAAACTGGAGGGAAATGCCAGAGTTGCCCGGGGTCAGGGATGCTCCTCAGCTGCAGAGGGTCCCCCAGGGGTTTGGCTGCCTGATGCCACGTAGATGCTTCTGAAACAAACACTTCAAGCAGAGCTGTCTTTCCAGATTGTCCCCTTGAGCTTTGGCCACTGTGTCACTCAAAGGAGAGGGGTGGCAGGAGAGCAGAGGTGTTCTTCCACTGAGTTCCTATAATGATCCAGCCACCAGACTTCTTTGTAACTATGAATTTTGTACAGGATAAAGCAACATGGATGCATTCCCCTAAATTTTACCTTCCTATAAGATGTATATGTCCAGATGGTAATTAGAGAGTCATAGAATGATAGGGGTTGGAAGGGAATCTGAAGATCATCTAGTCCAACCCTCCCGCCAGCAGAGCAGGTTCAAGGCCTAAACCTTTGCTCCTCAAAGAGAAGTGCTTGGCTCCAAGGAAGGCCCAGAGCCATGAATCTCAAAATGGTGAAGACCTCTCTCAGAGACCAGTATTTGGGAGCCTAACATCTCCTAGACATTTCCCCAGCTCTGGGCAGTTCAACTTGACTCTTCTCCTCGTTATCTTCTTGACTCTCCCCAGTGGTTTCTCACTCAGCCTGGTGGTTGTTTCTGTGCTTTTGTAGATGGCAAACTCTCTTCTGGTAGCAAGGAGACCCTTGCACTGCAACACCCCAGTCCCTCTATTTGAGCAGCCTCAAGAAAAGTAAAATAAGTTAGTTCTTTGAATTCATTTTGATTTCTATTCACATTAGGTTGATGGTTGGACTCGATGATCTGAAAGGTTCCTCCCAACCTGGAGAAATCTATGATTCTATAATGTAACGAAGCAGTAAACCCAGACCATGCAGCATAGTTTGCAAGAAGTAGTATTTAAATTTAACTTGTTGCCTATGTCCCTGAAGCACCCAGCAGAACTGGGCTTTAGCTCATGGTCACCTTATTAACAGCCTTTTATGCTCTGACATATCACTGTTTTAAAAGGCTGCGTGGTCCTCTGTGGAGCAAAAAATTGATTCTCCTCACCTGTGAGTCCAGTACAGCCAATAATAGGTGTTTACTTTAAACACCTTTTTGGTAGCAGTATCTTACAAACAGCTGTTAACTGATTAAACTGTTGGATGAAACCTGTTTGTTCAGTAGAATAATCAGAACTAGGTTGGTAAATACACATCATGTCACTCAGTACATAAGGTTTCAAGGAAACCTTACTTGCTGCTGTAACCTACCTGTACTTCCATTTTTTGCTATATTTCAGAAGCTGGTGGAAGGAAGACTATGTGGTGGGTTTTGTTCCACATGTAGATAATCCTGAGCTGCTTACAGTGCGACCACAACGATTAATCAAACAAGTAAAGGCCCTTCAGATGTGTTTAATTCACCTATAAATAAGGCCTGTTAAACAAATATGACTGTGACAGCCACAATTTTTTTCTTAAGTGGGTGACAAAACACACATTTTGAGCTAATAGTCACATTACCAGCTGCTTCTGAGCAAAGGGGGCCAAGAACGCTACTCCATCCACACAACGTCCTCCAGCAACATGCCAGGGGCTGCTGGAAGCTGTTCTGGCAGTGGATTAAGTGTTTTTTCCTCTCAAAATTTGTCTTACCCAGAACTGTTGCCATGGTGAAAAGGCTCAGCTGTCTTTTGAGATGGTCCTCAAAAGGAAGCGGCGCCACCCAATGAGCAGAGAACAAACGAGCACCGAGAAGACTCGGATCCAGCCTGAGGGGAGAAAAAGGTAGGACGTTATGGTTTTAAAAGGATTCTTTGCCCCATTTTCATTTTATTGTATTTTAAAACTTTGTAAGTAAATGGGAGAGAAGTGTCCTCCTTTCTTGTTGAAAACTTCTTCAGCATTTAGCTCATGAGGTTTGATTTATTTTGTTTCCATTTCATGTAAACCTACACACTTGATCTCAATTTGCTCAATATTTTGGTTGGAATTTCTTCTTTCTGTTTACCAGACAACCAAAATCTCATGAAAATAAGATTTTTATTTTTCTTAAAAGAAAAACAGTTTCCAGGGGAGATTTCTTTAGGCTACGTGATTCTACCCCTCTACTCTGCTCTTGTAAGACCCCACTTAGAGTACTGTGTCCAGCTTTGGAGTCCTCAACATAGAAAGGACATGGAACTGTTGGAACAGGTTCAGAGGAGGTCATGAAGATGATCTGAGGGCTAGAACACCTCTGCTGTGAGGAAGGTTGAGAGAGTTGGGGTTGTTGAGCCTGAAGAAGAGAAGGATCCAGGGAGACGTTAGAGCAGCTTTCTGGTACCTGGAGAGACGGAGAGGGACTTTTTGTCAGAGAGTATAGTGATAGGATGAGAGATAATGGTTTTAAATTGGAAGAGGGAAGATTTGGATTAGATACCAGAAAGAAATTCTTTGCTGTGAGGGTGGTGAGACACTGGAAGAAGTTGCCCAGAGAAGCTGTGGCTGCCCCATCCCTGGAGGGGTTCAAGATAGCACCTTAATTCTTTTTGTCTGGCTTCATAGACCATTTTACCATATTTGTTTAATTTATTTACACATAAAACAAATGAGAGTTGAAATCTGTGACACATTTATAACCCAAGTGAGCATAAAACTTTTATAACTATATCCAGTATATAGAATTAAATTGGGTTTTAATTCTTTCTGCTGTGAAAATTGAGGATTTGAGTTAAGGAAGATCCATCTGGCTGTGCTTCCTCTATCTTGGTGTAAATACATCAAAAGAGGGAATCACAGGCAAGAGAGGGAATGAAGAGATGCACCAAAAGTGAAATGTATGAAGGGGGAAAGGGCAGAGTTAGTGTTAAATCTTAGTAGGCAGAAAAGGGGAAGCAAGAGGCACCCCAGACAGTAAATAAATGTACTTGTATTGTGTCCTGTGCCCCAGGGATTGCCTCTGGATGCACCTTCTCCCTGGTGTTAGGGTACCACTTCCTGGCACTACTTGAAATTCCCTCTGAAAAAGCAAGCTGTTAGTTATGACCCCGTTGCTGCCAGGGCTTTGCAAGCCATAGTTTATCCTCTGTGTTCTGCTCCCACTTAGCTTCTGATGGCATGCTGTGTTTGTAACAACAGTTGTTTTGATACAGGAAAATCGTCGTTATTCTGTTGTGTTCTTTCCAGAATAACCAGAGCCAAATGGTTATAATAATCCTGAAGCAAATGGGTTAAATTAGTACTGCCTTTTTCTGACTTAAACAACCACGTTATTCCACAACAATAATGCTACTGAATAGCATACACCAATATTCTTTATTTTTCATAATAATACTACTTTTTTTCTGTTAATTAACGCAAAACCATATCTTCCAATGATAAATATTGTTGGCTAAGTGCTTAAATATTTTAATGAAATGTCAGCCTCCATGAAATGTTTCCCTCCATGTTTGTGCCTTGGCTAAAACCAGTATTAACATCATAAACATATGAAATAATGCTAAACTACGAGCACTGAGTGCCCAACAGAAAAGTTGTTTGCTTATACAGCAGCTAATGCTTCAGATTAGTCAGGATGTTCCATTGTGTGCTGGCAGCAGTAGGTCAGAAAAGTTATTTTCTCCTCTTAGATCATCTCTAGATCATCTCTTCCCATCTTTCACATCTCTGTTTACAGATGGAGCCTACAAGGGTTTGGTTCTCACTCTCAGGACAGGGTTGGGGGAGAAGCTAAGCATGGGCTCCTCAGCTTCAGGCACCTGTGTTAAACTGCTAGACTTATGTATAAAAAAAAAAAAAAAAGTAAGCTGAGGAAGCTTCAGAATCTATAATGGGTGATTTTGAAGAGCAAATTGAGAGATACAGGACTCCAACCAATTTTGATGAAGCAGATGAATAAGTCTTATGAGAAGAATATGAATAACATGCATGAATAAGTCTTACGAGGAGCAGCTGAGGGAGCTGGGGGTGTTCATCCTGGAGAAGAGGAGGCTGAGGGGAGACCTTCTCGCTCTCTACAACTCCCTGAAAGGAGGGTGTAGCCAGGGAGGGTCGGTCTCTTCTCCCAGGCCACAGGCAATGGGACAATAGGAAATGGCCTGAAGTTGTGCCAGGGGAGGTTCAGATTGGATATTAGGAAAAATGTTTACAGTAAAAGGGTTCTTAAGCCTTGGAATGGGCTGCCCAGAGAAGTGGTTGAGGCACCATCCCTGAGGGCATTTAAAAGGCAGGTTGAAATAGTGCTTAGAGATATGGGTTAGTAATGATTTTTGTCAGAGTTAGGTTGATGGTCAGACTAGGTCATCTTAAAGATCCCTTCCAACCTAGACAATTCTATGATTGTATGATTCTATGACTTAAACAGAAAATATCGAAAAGGACTTCTCATCTGCCCACTGCACAAGGCATTGCCCACTGGGGGTGTCTGGGAGACACCCCTGTTCTGGTCTGAGGACACCCCTGTTCTGGTCTGAGGACACTCCATTGTTGAGTTCATTTCATCAAATGAGATTCCCATTTCAAGGGAAGTCTAACAATAAAAGTGTCATTCTGTGAAAAGTATAGTTACAAAATAGTTTAATCCTTTGTAAATAAGGAAATGTGAATTTCTTACACATCCAAATAAATGAAGGTGTTTACCCTTTTTTTTCCCCCTCCCTGCAGCGCTCCCTGTATAGAAAAGACAAAACCAGTTGCAAATGTATCTCAGAATTAGGAAAAACTGTACCTGTGCCACGTCCCTACCTGGATTTGAGACCTCAGTAAGGATGCAGCTGTGCTGCGAATCCCTAAACGGCTCTTGCATAAGGAGCAGCTGGCCAACCAGTATCCGTGTTCCCATGTACATCTTCATGGCTGGGGTTATTTTGGCCACAGTGGCCGGAAACTTGACGGTTATCATCTCCATATCTCATTTCAAGCAGCTCCACACGCCTACCAACTTCCTGATACTTTCTATGGCTATGGTGGACTTTCTGCTGGGGCTCCTGGTCATGCCCTGCAGCATGGTGCGCTCTGTCGAGCACTGCTGGTATTTCGGGGAGCTGTTCTGCAAGATCCACACAAGCATGGACATTATGCTGAGCACGGCTTCCATCTTCCATCTCTCCTTCGTATCTGTCGACCGCTACTACGCTGTGTGCCACCCTCTGAGATACAAATCGAAGATAAACACTTTTGTTATCCTGGGGATGATATTTGTGAGCTGGATGGTCCCTGCTGCTTTTGCTTTTGGGATGATCTTTCTAGACCTAAATTTGAGAGGGGCAGAAGAGATTTATGACCACATCCATTGTGCAGGAGGATGCCTTGTCTTCTTTAGTGAAACTTCAGGTGTTGTATCCTCCGTAGTGTCTTTTTACATCCCTGGATTTGTTATGCTGTACATCTACAGGAAAATATACTCCATAGCCAAGAGGCAGGCGAGATCCATTGATGCAATCAGCCAAAAACAGATGGGGCTTGAAATGAAGCACCACATTTCATTTTGCAGAGAAAGGAAAGCTGCCAAGACATTAGGCATCATAATAGGTGTATTTCTAATTTGCTGGAGTCCCTTCTTCTTCTTTACAGCAACCAACCCATTTATGAATTATGTGATCCCCCCCATTCTCCTTGATGCTTTGGTCTGGTTTGGGTATTTAAATTCCACATTTAACCCAATTGTTTATGCATTTTTTTACATGAGGTTTCGCAGGGCATTAAAGATGATTCTGTTTGGAAAAGTTTTTCAACAGGACTCTTCCAGGACTCATTTGTTTTCAGAGTAATGTGCTTTATAGGGTTGCATTTGTGGCTTTGAATTTTCCTCTGGAGGCTGAACTGACAGATGCAAGTGCGGGAAATGAAGGAAACACCTATTTGTTTACCTATTTACCAAATGTGGTTCAAGCATATAAGGTCCTATAGTGCTTTATGTCTCCTTTCATTCCAGATTGGGAATTATATATGGTGGTTTGGTTAGAGCTATTTATGTGCAATGCATGGGAGAGCAAGACTTAAGTGTAATAAAACTTACAGCAGATGATATCCCTGCTCTTAATCGTTACGAAATTATTCCAATACAACAAATTAATTTCTTAACAAGGGGTAGTTTATATTAAAAAATTTATGCTTATTCATTGTCCTCTAGAAAGAGCAGAAAAGCTTTTCCTTTTGAATTTCTAGACATCTTTGAGTAATAACCCAAAGCTTTTAAGCTTTGTCTCTCCCTTTCAGTACATGTGCAGAGGTCAAAGCAGGCACGTAACCAGCACACTCCATGGAGGGAAAATGGGACAGAGAAAAGTTGTGCTGCTCCTTCTGTTTCCGTTTCAGCTGGCTCTGGTTTGTCACTTAAACCCTCTTCTGCTTCATGAGATTAAAAAGCACATTGAACGAGATCAAAGACAAGGTAAACAAGATGTATGGAATGAAAAGCAGCAATGAAAAGCAACGTTGAACCCGACGATGCCAGAAAATGATGCTGGTCTCATGAAAGTTTTGATGTCAAATACTTGTCAATTTGCATCTGGCAGGACTTATTTTCTAGCTTGGACATATCGTTATTTGGTCTGATGGCAATGCCCAGACAGCTGGTGAGGAAAGGGTGTAGAGAATTGTGAAGAAATGCTACGTTTGGGCAGAATGGAGGGTGAATGGGTCAGGGTGGCTGTGGAAAGCACCAGAAGTGGCAGAAGAAGGGCTATAAGAATGGTGTAGGGTGATGGCATGGGGTGAGCAGTCTGTCAAGATTACATCTGTGGACACTCAGATGGGAGAAGGATGGACTGGCGAGGAAGTCAAAGCCCAAAGCATGGTCACCAGCTGAAGAAGACCCACAGGCTATCAGTCTTTTTTGAATCTGTGGCCTGGCTTTTCTAGAGTCAACGTATTGCCAAGCAGATGGAGCATACCTCTGACCTGATCCTGTGACATCTGGCTGAACTACAAAGGACTAGTCCTAGGAATGGACAGGAGAGGAGTAGTGCCTGAGCTGTGACTGGAGAGGAACCGATGACTCTGTCCTGAAGAGCAACGCTCAGGAGCAAATCATGCCCTCCGTTGATGTTGCTTGTACAACTGCACATCATACGTGTATTGCCTCTTTCTTTTCTGTGCTTTGTAGAGCACTGAAGCACTCTCTGCTGTAGAGCATAAAAACTGAATGACCAAACATTTCAGCAGAGAAAAATATCAGGGTCTGAGACTGTCCCTTTTACTATTTCATTGTAAGTTTGCACCTTCCAAAATGACATAAAACCAAACAAGAGGCCACATCAGCACTTGTGCCGTGGAAGGTGTTCCTTGTGAGTGACAACGTGGCTACTTTAATATTTCATGTCACAGAAATAAAGTAAGTTAAGATAAAAAAAAATAAATCTATCTTTCTGGTAATTTAATGGTTAATTCCCTAATTCCCTTCTTCTTTCACCCCTGGTGAGGCTGGTTAATTTTCTCATGCTCAGTGTTACGATCTGGAATGAACTTCATTAACTCACCAGTTTATCCATTTTTAGGTGAGATTAATTGTTTCTGCAGATGGTCTTCCTCTTACTACCAAGAGGGATCTTCCAGTCACTAGAACAGATGTTTTGATCCTTTTAGATATAATTTTTAGGGAGCTAAGATGAGGATCACACATTATGGGTAAATCCCACAATATGGAGAGGTTGAGATGATCCTTGGACTCCAAAAATGTTGCAACAAAGTTCAGTATTCTGGAACTAGCAGTAAGATGTCTTCTCAGGACTAACTCTTGACTAGCAAGAGGCCTGCAATTAGATTTTTGGATCTAGGCAGTGATCCATGGAGATAGTACTGAAGGTTTGCCTGAATAGCTGCAGCTGGGAGACAGTTGTGGGACTGTGGATTGTGAAGCGCCAGAGGCACACATGCAGTTCCCCTCTGGCCTGCTGGGGAGCACATCAGGAGGTTAAAAATTGTCATCAGCCAGCAGGTCATCTTGAGGAGATCCCTCTTGAGGCATCTCCAGGAGGCAGCTCAGCTCCACACAGTCCCTTGCTCACTCTGGGGGAGAGAATTGGAAGGGTAAAACTTAGAAAACCCGTGGGCTGAGATGAAGATAGTTTTATAGGTAAAGCAAAGCTGCGTGTGCAAGTAAAGCAAATTAAGCAACTCATCGCTACTTCCCATCTGCAAGCAGATCTTCAGCTATTTCCAGAAAAGCAGGGCTCCACCATGCACAATGGTAAATTGGGAAGACAATCATCACAAACCCAGAACATAGCACCACACAAGCTACTATGAAGAAAATTAACCCTGTCCAAAACTAGTAGAGAGGGCATCCCAGCACCATGGCTACAAAACCTTAGAAAGTGTAAATGAAATAGTAGAAGAAATTTTCAGTCTGTGGACCAACAAGTCTTCTGCAAGCTAGTCTAGCCAAGAATCATAGAATGGTTGGAGTTGGAAGGGACCTTAAAGATCATCTAGTTCCAACTCCCCTACCATATGCCAACCCCACACCTCCCTCTAGACCAGTGTGTTCATAGGCACATCCATCCTGGCCTTGAACACCTCCAGGGATAGGACATCTACTGGTTTTCTGAGCAACCTAGAATGTCACCATTATCTATTCTCTGCAGAAGTAACAAAAGACTTCCTCCCACAGGCTGCTGATGACCTTCATCCACACCTAGAAGGGAGTTTTCCTTGTTCTTAGTAACCTACTTTGTCAGCTTTGTGTACAGCCCAGCTCAGAAAGTTTAGAAGTAAGTTTTTTCCTCTGGTGTCCTATTACCTAAAGGTGTTGCTTTCCCAAAGAGCCTCCTTGTCTTCTATTTATAGAGTGTCTTCTCTGGCAGAGCAACTTTAATCAAGTCCCAGGTTACTTTCTCTCATCAGCTCTAACCACAGGTAGCACAAAGATATTTGTCACTATGAAGGAGATATACAAATGAGATGTGTTGATGAGGCCACAGGGTCCCTATTTGAACCCAAGGTTTTGCTAAATTAGGAGACCACAAGAAAAATTCCCTTGTGCTGTTGTCTGATCAGATCATGAGTTAGGTCTGGTGAAGCAAAATGCACCTGATGGCAATCTCCAAGTGTCATCCTGTAAATGAAGTGCAAAGGGTATTGTTAAGTTCCTTATCCACACATTTAATTAGTGACATTATTAAACACTTCCCAGATGGCTACCTTCTTCAGAACAAATGGGTCTCTAGTGGGTGATTTCATACGTTTCAACTTCCCTGAAAACTTGAGCCAAGTAATTACTCCAGCATGATGGAAAGACCTGTGTCACGGGTAGACCCGTGTCTGTTCCCTTTGCCACCAGTGGCCACATTTGGCAATGTCACCTTCCTCTCATGTGTTGTACAAAACTGACAGTAGATTTCAAAGGCACGGGCCTGCACTTTTCCCTTCTGTTTAGTGTCTGTAGCTCCTGTTTTGGTGGCTGTAACATGACGTTGAAGCCTGTGGCCTCCTGTAGCCACCAGCTATGATGCTTCCTGCACAGTGGTCTCACTTGTGGCCAAGTTTCCTGGTCTCTGCCCCTCAGTCACCAAATGTCTCATCCCTGGAAGGGTTCAAGGCCAGGCTGGATGGGGCTTGGAGCAACCTGGTCTGGTGGGAGTTGTCCTTGCCCAGGGCAGGGTGTTGGAACTGGATGATCTTTAAAGTCTCTTTCAACCCAAACCATTCTATGATTCTGTGCAGCAGGATGGAGGAAAAGAAAGAGGACCAACTCTCCAGGCAGGACCCTTCTAGAAACTTCACAAGGAAAAACCTTGCTCCAAAATGTAGTATTTTAAACAGCTAGATAAAAAAATAAATACATTAGTGTGATGTTCAAATAGAAAAATTGACCTCTCAAGCTGTGTAAATATTGCAGAGTATATGGCTTTCCTTAAATCATTAACTCATCTTGGTTGTGCACTCTCCTCTACAATGCATTAATAGCCATTCAGCAAGGAAGGAGATAGAATCACAGAATGGTTTGGGTTGGAAGGGACCTTAACGATCACCCAGTTCCAACCAGATACTAGTTCCAGTACTAGATACATTCAAACAGAAGACACTTAGTGTTCTACAAGTCTTTAACTTTAGTGTTTCAGAGCATCTTAAGTATCTACAACACTACTTCTACACTACTGCATCTAAAGACACAATTCAGAAGAAGGCTATGCCTCTCTGTAAGCACTGTTTGATGAGTCTGCTTCCATTAGACATAGCCTAGGTTTTATAAACTTCTATGATGAAATGACTGGCCTGGTAGACGAGGAGAGAGCAGTGGTTATTGTCGATCTAGACTTCAGTAGAGCTTTCAGCACTGTCTCCTGTAAGATCGTCATAGAGAAGGTAATGAAGCATGGGCTGGAGGAGCAGACAGTGAAGTAGGTTGAAAACTGGCTGAAGAGCCAGGCCCAGAGGCTGATGGTCATTGGCACAAAGTCTAGTTGGAGGCCAGCAATCAGTGGTGTAACCCAGGAGTTAATGCTGAGTCCAGTCCTGTTCAACATCTTCATTATTGACCTGGATGATGGAGCAGAGTGTACTCTCCCAACCTCAACCATTCTGTGGTTCTGTGATTCTACCAAATTTAATTCCTGTAATATATACCGAGTCTTGCATAATGTTACATAGTCTTGTGTAACTAGATTATTTCCAACTAAATTTAATTTCCTACTTTGTGGTCTTTTTAATAAGATCTTTTCACCTTCATGCTGCCACTTTAAATCCAACCAACTACATGGCTAATAGAAAATGGTTCTATGTGATGACGATGCAATAGCCTTTGTAAAACAAATTAATTTACTAACAGACTAGATTCAGAGGTAAGTTAGTCAGTGGAAGCTCCATAACCTACTTGTATATGTCTGGGCTTCTTGTTTCCCATAGGTATAGGAAAAGTCAATCTCCTTAAACACCAAGGACACACAGCCTATAAATCAGTTAAAGAGAAACCAGTGAAAACAGGGTGCATCCTATACCCTTTGGACTTTCTCAGTTACCATCGGCAGAAAATAATTATTTGAGAAAATCTGAGCTTGTCCTTTGCTTGGTATTGCTGTGATTTATGCTTTACTGAAGCCAGCCCAGAGGAATGATGCAGCCCTGAGGAGAAGGACTTGGGAGTGATGGTGGATGAGAAGCTCAACACGAGCCAGCAATGCACACGGGCAGCTCAGAAAGCCAACCCCATCCTGGGCTGCAGCAAAAGAAGCGTGGCCAGCAGGGCCAGGGAGGGGATTCCTCCCCTCTGTTCTGCTCTGGTGAGATCCCACCTGGAGCACTGTGTCCAGCTCTGGAGTCCTCAATATAGAAAGGACATGGACCTGTTGGAACAGGTCCACCAGAGGGCCACAAAGATGCTCAGAGGGATGGAGCACCTCTGCTGTGAGGACAGGCTGAGAGAGCTGGGGGTGTTCAGCCTGGAGAAGAGAAGGCTCCAGGGAGACCTTCTAGCAGCCTTCCAGTGTATGAAGGGGGTACAGGAGAGCTGGAGAGGGAGTCTTTGTCAGGAAGTGGAACCATAGGATGAGGAGTAATGGTTTTAAATTGGAAGAGGGGAGATTTAGATTAGATACTATGAAGAAATTCTCTGTTGTGAGGGTGGTGAGACCCTGGAAGAGGTTGCCCAGAGAAGCTGTGGCTGCCCCATCCCTGGAGGGGTTCAAGGCCAGGCTGGATGGGGCTTGGAGCAACCTGGTCTGGTGGGAGGTGTCCCTGCCCAGGGCATGGTGGTTGGAACTGGATGGTCTTTAAGGTCCCTTCCAACCCAAACCATTCTATGATTCGTATAATTCTGTGAATAAGAGCGGTTAGTAATAAGTAACCAAATAGTTATCTCCGGTCCATAATTAAGAACCACATGGAAAAGATGGGGTACAGCATGAAGGACACTCATAGGCTGTAATAAAACCAAACTCTTTTAGCAGAGAAGGTAATGACTACAACCATTTTCTCGCCACACTGCCTTTGCAGTACAGCAGTGCTTCGTATGACTAATTCTCCAAGACAGTTTCTCAGGTACTTTCTGTGGCCTTGCTTGATGCCAGTTGAACCATTTCCTTCAAAAAGGTGTCAGTCCCTGCACATTTGTTATCAGTTTTTAGTCATTTCATTTCTGAGAGGTGAGGTGTCAAACCAGTCCCCCCATCCCTGTCTTCTCTGCCGTGCTGAAGGACGACCAACGGTGAGGTGCGTGGGACACTGCTCTCTGAAGGTAATGCTTTTTGAAGTGTATCCCCTATACACAGATTTATTTATGTTTTAAATATAACGTAATTTCTTCTGCACAGATTTCTGCCTGGATTTATGTTTTAGTAACTTCTTATAAAAAGGGATCATCTGTGTGATGCTTGTATGTCTCCCTATGACTTAAAAATAAAGTTACCAGATTACTACTAACTGTCTCAAAAATACTGACAGATCTTAAAAAATAACATATTTCTGCTGTACACATTAGCAAAATATTAACTATTTTTGGAGACTGTAAATTATTCTGTTGTAGATAATCCCAGAGATTATAATTTTATTTCCTAAAGAAAATTTCCTTGTTTGTCTTTAATTGCAATAAAGGTAGAATCCTTTAAATGTTCTTATTTTTCCCTTCACTTATTTTAAAACCCCTGTTTATTTTCTGTCCTTCTCTTATGACGTACTGTGTATGGTATTCATTGAAAATGCACTCTCTGCTGAATTACAGTCATTTACCCTTGGATTTGTGAGGCATCTTCCATACAGCTGTGTAAGGGTCAGCACTAAGCCTGAACATCTACCTCTGACCTCAGAGGACTCAATTTCTTCCCATTAGTAGTGAATTCATTATGTCCTTTTCTCTCTTTTTCTCTCTACTATTTTTACAATTTTATTTTTTTTTAATAAATAATGGGTTGTTCAGTAACAATGATAGAATCATAGAATCATTCAGGTTGGAAGAGACCCTTGGGATCATCGAGTCCAACCAGCAGCCCCACTCTACAAAGTTCTCCCCTACACCACATCTCCCAACACCACATCTCAACCACTCTCAAACACATTCAGGGATGGGGACTCAACCCCCTCCCTGGGCAGCCTATTCCAGGGTCTGATCACTCTTTCCAGGAAAAATCCTTTCCTAATGTCCAGCCTAAACCTACCCTGGTGCAGCTTGAAGCCATTCCCTCTCCTTCTATCGCTAATTCCCTGTGAGAAGAGACCAGCACCAACCTCTCTGCAATGTCCTTTCAACAAGTTGTAGAGAGTGATGGTCTTCAGCCTCCTCTTCCTCAACCTAACCCGTCCCAGC
Source organism: Nycticryphes semicollaris (assembly GCA_013400055.1). Lineage (NCBI taxonomy): Eukaryota > Metazoa > Chordata > Aves > Charadriiformes > Rostratulidae > Nycticryphes > Nycticryphes semicollaris. The sequence continues at coordinate 337,869 of VXBJ01003047.1, forward strand.
TCCTACAATCACTCTCCATAAGATTTATTCTCTAGGCCCTTCCCCAGCTCCGTTGCCCTCCTCTGCACTCGCTCCAGCCCCTCCACATCTCTCTTGTGTTGAGGTGCCCAGAACTGGACACAATCCTCAAGGTGTGGCCTCACCAGTGCTAAGGACAGGGGGACAATCCCCTCCCTACTTCTCCTGGTCACAGCATTTCTAATACAAGCCAGGATGCCCTTGGCTTTCTTGGCCACCTGGGCACACTGCTGGCTCATGTTCAGCCCCTTGTCAACCAGAACCCCCAGGTCCTTTTCTGCCAGGCAGCTCCAGCCACACTTCCCCAAGGCTGTAGTGATGCCTGGGGTTGTTGTGGCCCAAGTGCAGGACCTGGCACTTGGCCTTGATGAAGCTCCTAAAGTAAGGCTTCTTTTTACCCGTTCCTGTAATGTATGGGGAAGATTTTCTGTCCATTACGTGAAAGCTGCGCACACAACCAGCACGACAGAAAGTGCTATTTCAGCCCCTTAAAATACAAGATGGTCATAGCCTTCAAGTGGATTAAATATTGCATTTCCAAATTTCATGATGAATGGTAATGACTAAAAAATGTGAAAGATAGAATGTAATGGCCACTTCAGAAATAAAAACCAGAACATCTTCTCTTCACCTTTCCCTTCAGCCTCTCCTTACAAAGACTCTTTTTGATAGGACTTGTAATTGCCCTGAGTCACCAAAATATCTCACCTATATGTGAGGGTAAATGCATTAATATAGCAAACAAAAATAACAGTCTTGGGAATGCAGCCACTTCTCTTTGTTTATCTCCTGTTGGTGTAGACCTCAAAATTATATATATATATATATTATTTTTTTTTTTTACACAAAATCTCCTGGGGTTTATCTGTAATGTCATAAAAGCAAAAAAAAATTTACCACCTTTCATTAATCTGTGCCAAGTTCCAAAGGGGGTCAGCCTTTTCCAGACATTACAGGACAGCAACAGAATAGGAAAAAGTCAACTTAACGAATCTATTGGTGGTGTTACTAAACCAGAGGATGCAGGTAGGGTTAACCTATAAAACTAACTTCCAAGCAGACTTTTGATGCTCTCTTTCTGTATTATTTTTTTGCATTTCAGGGTGATACCTATTGAAAAGTCGATGGACCAACCTGCTTCCTGAGTTCCTTCTAATGGGTTAAATTGGTGCGGAGAAGAATATCTCTTTCTGCTTCTCTTTCTAAACGTGCTTTTAGCCCCAGACGGGTGATAAGGGAAAGAGGTGGCAGAAATGGGTCTGCTTCTCCCTGGATATATGAAGGCAATTTTCTGACCATTGAAAATATTCACAAGTGTATTCATTTATAATGACTGCAGCTGGACCACGGGCTAGTACAGGAGACAAGACCCAACCTATCTCCCCTCCCTTTCAGTCAGGGGAATTACGCTGGCGGAAAACAAGTGTATGTGTAGGGAAAGAAAGGAATTATTTCTTATCACACCAATTTTGTGACTGATTTCCATCAGATGCATTCAGTCCCAGTACTTCGGAATCCAGAGCAGGTGAGTTCAGCATCAGAGATAATTTGGAGAAGGGGATTTTGGCAGCTGATTTGCGACTCTTCAGATGAGCGTTGAGGCGAATAGTTCATTAACTGAAATCTTCAAGAACAGCAAGATGTGTGAGCTGGGATAGCATTTCTCCTATAGAAAAAAGATCAATATTCTTAAATTGAGGAGGCAAATGTACACGGTATTTACAGACTGAAGTGAACTTGAGGGATTTCTTTGTTGATGCATCTTTTTCTTCCTCCACTTAATAATTACTAATATTACGGCGTATATAACATACAAGAACCATATCTTACAAAATGTTGCAGGGACAATGCAATGCACAAAAGAAAATTGATGGCATCATGTAATTCGGTTAATTTAAGAGGTAATTAAGTTTACTTTCATCTGCTTTGTTTTAACTATTGATTGCAATGCATTTGATAATAGCTGCCGGTTACCAGATTTCATGTACTGTTTCAGAAAAAGAATGGGTTGCAGCTGGTCCCTATTTAAGCCAAGAGAAAGTTTGCCTCTGAATTACCATATTTCAGCCAGTAATTTAATTGCTGCTCTTGACTTCCTTTATCTTGTATCCTCACATTCATTAGGACTTGGAATCTTTTGGAAACTCGTGAAAATTAAATCTGCCCAGCGGAACTGCATCGCCGGTGGAAAAATCAAACAAAGGCTGATTTGTGATTCCGTGATTTCGTGATGGATTATGCTTTCTCCAAATATCTCCAAGGATTTGACTGATTGCCCTGAGTTTGGTAACGGTTCCTGTCCTGAGAGCTTTAGGTCGCCGGGAGCGCGAGGGGTAATGTATGTGTTCATAACAGCAGCCTTCATTCTCACCGTCTTGGGGAATCTGGCCATCATCCTTTCCATCTCCTATTTCAAGCAGCTTCATTCTCCGACCAATTTCCTCCTCCTCTCCATGGCCGGCACGGATTTCCTGCTGGGCTTTGCCATCATGCCCTACAGCATGGTGAGGTCTGTGGAGCGCTGCTGGTATTTTGGGATGCCCTTCTGCAAAATCCATTACAGTTTCGACCTGATGCTCTGCTTGGCTTCCATTTTCCACCTTTGCTCCATCGCCGTGGACCGGTTTTACGCGATTTGCCGCCCTCTGTGTTACACCAGCACCATGACCCTCACAGCCGTTAAAAAAATCATAGCCACGTGCTGGTCGGTGCCTGCTGCTTTTGCTTTTGGTGTGGTTTTCTCAGAAGCTTATGCTTCGGGAATCGAGGGCTACGAGATGCTGGTGAAATGCTCCAGCCTGTGCCCTATCATGTTCAACAAACTCTGGGGGGCTGTTTTGTTTACGGTTGGGTTGTTTGCTCCCGCTTGTCTCATGGTCGGGATATACGTGAAAATTTTCACGGTCTCCCAAAGGCACACACGTGAGTTGAGCCAGGCACACAGGCACCCAAAAAGTGATAGAGAAGATGAGCATTCAAAGAATAAAGACAGGAAAGCTGCCAAGACTTTGAGTATAGTTATGCTGGGTTTCTTAATATGCTGGTTTCCTTGTTTTTTCGCAATCTTGCTTGATCCATTTTTCAATTTCTCTACTCCTTTACCTTTGTTTGATGCTCTGAATTGGCTCGGGTATTTAAATTCTTTCTGCAATCCGTTAATATATGGCTTTTTCTATCCATGGTTTCGCAAAACATTTAAATATATCTTAAAAGGCAAAATATTTAACCCACATTTTCGCACAGTGAAAATTTTATCTGAAGATCAGTCGTAGTAACAGATCCTGCTACCGGCAGCAGCTCTAGAAATGAAGAAGAAACAGTGAATTAATGGATATTCATGGCTCAGTCAAAGCCTGAAATGTGCAATAGGAATTGTATGAGTCAGTCCTGTAGAATTATCTCATCAGATATTTCTTTAATAAAATCAGACTTATTTTATATGATATTTATTTACTGCTTGTGATCACTCTTAATGCCTTGATAGCGTTTCAGAATTTTAAGCCTTTCTAGAAAATCTCATGGTGCATTGAGTTTTCTTTTTAATTTCAGAAAATATTTACATACAGTCCATCAACTCACTATTTCATCTAATATCGTGCGCATGCAGCTAGTCTTTCTTGAAGTTCATTATCAATAATCTCCTAAAGCGAATACTTCCCAGGCTAAGAAGACAGTCTTTGTCATCCTTTTGTGACTGTCATTCCCAAGCAAATAGAATTTGAGTGTAATTTTGGCTTGAAGTTGATCTTTTCTCCTGAGAACAATAGAATTGGGGTTTCAGCCCTTATCTTCTGCGTACTGTACTCGGGGAGGACTACCTGGGAAGGATAGTACTGCTCACACTCAGGTATATTCTTGTCCCTTCACAGAATCACAGAATATCAGGGATTGGAAGGGACCTTGAAAGATGATCCAGTCCAATCCTCCTGCCGGAGCAGGAACACCCAGAGCAGGTCACACAGGAACGTGTCCAGGCAGGTTTGGAATGTCACCAGAGAAGGAGACTCCACAACCTCTCCTTCTTTGTTTGGACATCAGGTTTCAGATGTTATAAATTATTCTTGCTGAGAGCCCACCCCAGATTCACCCTACCAGACTTTAACCCTGGCCTGGAGCCTCAGTCATAGAACCATAGAATGGTTTGGGTTGGAAGGGACCTTAAAGATCATCCAGTTCCAACCCCACTGCCCTGGGCACGGACACCTCCCACCAGACCAGGTTGCTCCAAGCCCCATCCAGCCTGGCCTTGAACCCCTCCAGGGATGAGCACCTCAGTCCAAGGGCACCTCCGCGGTCCCCTTCCTCTCCACTTCATCCCAGTTTGAACATACAGGAGAGTAAGACACGGGTAGGAGCATCCCAGCCAGGGAACCCACACCCAGTCTCCCTCTTGCAACACCTCTAACAGCAACGTTCGGAGCCGTCTTCAGAGCCAGTGATCCTTATTCAAACAATTGCCCTATTTTTATTCTTAAATGGTTTGCCACTCAAGAACTGGCAGGTTTTATCTGCTGTGCCTAACACCTGAGTTCACTATGTATTTATTTTTTTTCTTCCAATCTTTTCTGTCACAGCTTAAACTGTGAGAAAGGATTTCCTACCCCCTGGTGGAGTCCATAGGCAAAAGCAGCTTTAAAGACAAAGGCAGGTGTAAACAAACAAATAAACAAAAATGTTAAATCCTTGGGTTACGAAAACACCAGCTGAAAAGCTTTTGAGAAATAAATAGATTGATTCCTGCAAGCTCTGTGTTGATTTTTATTTTATGCCTTAATACTGCAGAGCACTTAACAAATATTTAGCTTGAAGCCACTGATCTAAGTATGGTTCTTGAGGCAGGCACGTTCTGGGGGTGAAGAAAGTGAGCAGTAACATAAAACACCCAAATGGCAATTCTCTGGACACACTGCAGTAGCATTGCCAAATAAAATTCCTCGAGATCTATTGAAGGTTTTGGTTTACAGGCATTAATTTTTCTATTCAAAATGAAATTACGCCAAAGTTCTCAGTTAAATTCAGGTACATTAATGCTTAATTGTCAGCCCAATCTTCAGTTATCATGTTTTTTGGAAAATAACTATAATGAAAATTAAGTAAATGAAAGAAACTGTTCCAAGAAGCTCCTGACATATAGAGCTGGAACTGTAATACATTTAAATAATTTATTTATTCTTCCTTTTACTTAACCTAACCGAATCATCTCCCCCCAAATCAGTTGCAACAGAGCATGGATGAAGCGTTACAGAGCAAATTGGCAGAGACAAGGATGTTGCAGCTGCTCTAGAGAGAGACGGGAGTCTTTTTAGGGATATAATTAACTAAGAACATTCCTGCTTTTCTTGTAAGAAAGGAAGAGCTGTCAGTTGTATCTTTAATCACGTATTGCCACCAAATTGCAGGATGGAGAAAGTGCCCAGCAGCTTTGGATTTTAACATCAGAAAGGGTGTTTAAACACAAAAATAAAAATCTGGGGGTGCTCTGGGGTGTAGATGGGGGTGAGATGGAGATGCAGAGGAAGGGAGCCCTCTCCCTCTATATATTTATGCATATTTACATATATATAAAAATA
>VXBJ01003047.1:343528-378526 GCA_013400055.1 Nycticryphes semicollaris
TCACTCTCTACAACTCCCTGAAAGGAGGGTGTAGCCAGGGGGGGTCTGTCTCTTCTCCCAAGGAAAAGGCAATGGGACAAGAGGAAATGGCCTCAAGTTGCCCCAGGGCAGATTCAGATTGGAGATTAGGAACAATTTCTTCAGCAGAAAGGGTTCTTAATCCTTGGAACGGGCTGCCCAGGGAAGTGGTTGAGGCACCATCCCTGGAGGGATTTAAAAGCCGGGTTGACATAGTGCTGAGGGACACGGTTTAGTGATGGGTTTTATCAGAGTTAGGTTGATGGTTGCACTTGATGCTCCTAAAGGTCCCTTCCAACCCAGACGATTCTATGATTCCATGATTCATTCCGTTCTGCCATCACTGCGCAGTAAAACACCTTACTTCTCCCTCCCCCTTCCCTTTTTAACAGCTTAAAATACCTAAAGTTCCTAATTATTTTTCTTCTGACACGTGAAGTACCAGTCCCTATTAGCGTATTGCTTGTTTTGGTTAGATTATTCCCAGTCACCGTGTGTTTTGCTCACTGCAAACCACAGCAAAGGGAATGGGGAGCTCTGGGGAAGGGCTCTACCAGTTGTGCCTACAACCCTCCTTTGTGCTCTGAGGATTAATTTTAACACCAGTTAATAATGAATTATTCGCCAGAGAACTCTTGAACCACATTCAACTTTTGTGTTGTTTTTTTTTTCCTGGGTGTATTTTGGCTTCTTCTGTCCTATCGTTGGTAATTCCTCCACCCAGGCACTGCACACTAAGAGCTGCACTCTGGGAGCCTCATTCAGAGAAACAAAATTTGGAGAGAAAAGAATGTTGAGAGGGAATGTAGTTGAGAATGATGAGCTATTGGGCTTCTTTCCTTTATTACTGTACTAATAATTTCAAATTTGACATAAATAGGAGGAAAAAAAAAGAGACAATAAATGGATAATAATATCAATAAACTGAAAGAGAAACATTTTATTATTCAGGCAATCCTACACTGAAAACAAATATATGAGTCATTCCAGACATAACAGATAAAATAATTGAACTTATTAATTTTTTTTTATAAACTTCCTGAATTAAAATACTCTTTTTTCACTTCTTCCCTAGTCCACAGTTTCCTTGGTTTAAATCCTTCAGCTGACGAATATGGACAAAGACGCTAGAGATGGGGAGAAGGCTGGTGAGTTCTGCTCTCCCCATCTTCGCTTCCACTTCTAACACGGTTTGAGCCACCAGTTATTGCAGACACGTGCTGCTTTTGAGTGTCCTATATGAGCACTTGAATGCTCAGAACACAGAGCAGGGTAAGCAAGAGCAGGAAGATATCATAGAATCAGAGAATCATTCGGGTTGGAAACAATCATCGAGTCCAACCATCAGCCCCACTCTACAAAGGTCTCCCCTACACCACATCCCCCAACACCACATCTCAACCACTCTGAAACGCACTCAGGGATGGGGACTCAACCCCCTCCCTGGGCAGCCCATTCCAGGGTCTGACCACTCTTTCCAGGAAAAATCCTTTCCTAATGTTCAGCCTAAACCTACCCTGGTGCAGCTTGAAGCCATTCCCTCTCCTTCTATTGCTAATTCCCTGTAAGAAGAGACCAGCACCAACCTCTCTCCAGTGTCCTTTCAAGTAGCTGTAGAAAGTGATGAGGTCTCCCCTCAGCCTACTCTTCTTCAACATAAAAGCAAAAGTTACATAAAACCAGGATGCAGGAGGTGGAAAAATTTCTTGCAAGGGCTGTGGGCGAGAATTGTCCGTAACTCCAAACCTGAAGACCAAATGCTGCTATTTTGGTAAGAAAAACAAAGGAAAAATCCACACTGCCCCCTATGGAGACCCCCTGTCCGCATGGTTGTAGGGTCCACTACATGAAGCAGGATTTTAAGTTGGAGTGTGTGAGTATGTACAAACATACTGTCCAGAGACCTGGACAGGCTGGAGAGGTGGGCTCGTGCAAACCTCATGAAGTTCAACTAAGCCAAGAGCAGGGTCCAGCACCTGGGACATGGCAATCCCAAGAACAAATACAGGTTGGGTGGAGAAAGGCTGGAGAGCAGCCCTGAGGAGAAGGACTTGGGAATGATGGTGGATGAGCCCAGAAAGCCAACCCCATCCTGGGCTGCAGCAAAAGCAGCGTGGCCAGCAGGGCCAGGGAGGGGATTCTACCCCTCTAGTCCATCTGCTGAGACCCCACCTGGAGCACTGTGTCCACTTCTGGAGTCCTCAACACAGGAAGGACATGGACCTGTTGGAATGAGTCGAGCAGAGGGCCCTGAACATTGAGAGCTGGAGCAGCTTTGCTATGAGGACAGGCTGAGAGAGCTGGGGTTAATCAGCCTGGAGAAGAGAAGGTTCTGGGGACACTTTATTGCAGCCTTCCAGTATCTGAAGGGGGCTCCAGGAGCGATGAGGAGGGACTCTTAGGGGGTTGAGTGACAGGACAAGGGGTAATGGTTTAAATTGAAAGAGGGGAGAGTTAGATCAGATATTAGGAAGAAATTCTTTGCTGTGTGGGTGGTGAGACACTGGAAGAGGTTGCCCTGGGAAGCTGTGGCTGCCCCATCCCTGGAAGGGTTCAAGGCCAGGCTGGATGGGGTTTGGAGCAACCTGGTCTGGTGGGAGGTGTCCCTGCCCAGGGCAGGGGGTTGGAACTGGATGGTCTTTAAGGTCCCTTCCAACTCTAACCATTCTTTGATTTCCCTCACTGTGCAGTAATGATAAAGGACTTGTACATGTTACACCAATTTCTTCAGAAGCAATCACTGCTCCCTCCCACACTGGAGAGCAAAAGGCTGCACTGCAGCCTCTGTGGCTGAAATACACGTGGGGGAAGAGTTGAGGTTTAGGTTGTAAGCCCATTGCCTTCTCGTGCAGTTTTATTCTCATTAGAGATCCCAGATGGACTCTTTGGAAGCTGTGAGGAAAAATTTCACAGCAAAGGGGCACTGATGGTGGCCCTCTTAAAAAGTCCATCATCCTTTGAAAGTGTCTTGTTCTATTTTAAGGAACTCAGACTCAGAGGTTACTTAGAGGAATAGAGATCTTAGAGTCACGTGCAGCATGTTTCAATTAAAAAAAAAAAAGACACTGACTATCAAAAAGCAAGATTATCCTTCTATTTTTCTGTGTGTTTACCCGTGGATTACTAACCTGTGTAGAACATTCAACAAGAGCTCAGTTTGAGCCTATATCCGGCAATTTTCTCTGAAGAAGGAAGGGAAAAGAGAAGGAACACCTTGAGTAAGATTGGAAATTTTTATTTGACAATAGTATCCTTACTTTGAGAGTTGACACACGTTAAAAAGTTCTTCTTGTTTCCAACTATAAAGACCTACTTTGTCACTATCTGGGCCTCCTCTTAATCGTGAACTGGTCTCTTTGCCCATGACCAAATGAGAAGTGAGGGGGAAAAACACAAAGTGATTCTGACAAGATTCCATGTGCTGGGAGAGTTGTGATTTGGTTTTTTACGTGTTGTTCCCTGTGGGGTCAGTGATAATCATAGAATCATAGAATGGTTAGAGTTGGAAGAGGCATTCTTGCTTTCTTAGGAGTTTTTAAATCCCTACAGCAATAGCTGCTACCCGTGCCCTGACATCAACCCAATGTCCAGCTCTGGAGCCCTCAGCACAGGAAGGACGTGGTTCCAACAGGTCCAACTAAGGGCCACAAAGATGCTCAGAGGGTTGGAGCACCTCTGCTGTGAAGACAGGCTGAGAGAGCTGGGGTTGTTCAGCCTGGAGAAGAGAAGGGTCTGGGGAGACCTTAGAGCAGCCTCCCAGTGTCTGAAGGGAGCTCCAGGAGAGATGGGGAGGGTCTCTTTGTCAGGGAGTGTAGTGATAGGACAAGGGGGAATGGTTTTAAATTGAAAGAGAGGAGATTTAGATTAAATATCAGCAAGAAATTCTTTGCTGTGAGGGTGGTGAGACACTGGAAGAGGTTGCCCAGAGAAGCTGTGGCTGCCCCATCCCTGGAAGGGTTCAAGGCCAGGCTGGATGGGGCTTGGAGCAACCTGGTCTGGTGGGAGGCATCCCTGCCCAGGGCAGGGTTTGGAACTGGATGATCTTTAAGGTCCCTTCCAACTCTAACCATTCTGTGATTCTATGAATCTATGATATGGAAACTGATGCCAAATTTAGCTTTGTCTTGTATTAAAAATTCAGTCTAAAAACCTTCCTCTGCCTTATCCCAACAGTGTCTCTGCTGGGACTCAGTAGCTTTTCGCACAGTGTCCCAGAAACATCAGGAGGGAGGGGAGCTGGGCAGCAGGAAACTTCTTAACCAAAGAAATCTCAAAGTATGGAAAATGAAGGACAGTGGTCATATTGCAGAGCATTCCAAAAATTAATTGCAGAGCAGGGAAGAAGAAGCCAAGCTCTGAGAGATGTACCAAGGAAGCCCCTTCAGGAGCTGGTGTGTGGTTGCCCTGACTGATCAGGGGACGAGAGTGGAGGATACAAGCACTGGGAAAACTTTCACTTAGAAGCTTGTTTTAAAACCCTGTATCCTAACTAGGATGAAAAATTCAGGACTTCTCCTAAGTGATATTTGTCTCTGTAAGGTCCACCTTAAAACAGACCATGTCACTGCAACAAAGAAATATCACGAAGTCGTCCTAGAATATCAAGGATTAGAAGGGACCTTGAGAGATCATCCAGTCCAATCCCCCTGCCGGAGCAGGAACACCCAGAGCAGGTCACACAGGAACGTGTCCAGGCGGGTTTGGAATGTCTCCAGAGAAGGAGACTCCACAACCTCTCTGGGCAGCCCCTTCCAGTGTTCCCTCACCCTCACTGGGAAGAAGTTTTTTCTCACATTTAAGTGGAACCTCCTCTGTTCCAGCTTGTACCCATTGCCCCTTGTCCTATCATTGGCCATCACTGAGAAGAGCCTGGCTCCATCCTCCTGACACTCACCCTTTCCATATTGATAAACATTCATGAGGTCACCTCTCAGTCTCCTCTTTTCCAAGCTCAAGAGATCCAGCTCCCTCAGCCTTTCCTCCTCTGGGAGATGCTCCACTCCATCATCTTTGTAGCCTTCTTGCAGGAAAACCTGAAGAAAAGAATTCTACAGAGAAAATCTTCAGCAGGTGAGCACTTGTGCACTTGAACTTCTTAGAAAATGGCAAATTTTGCCAAATACACAGCTGTCACCCAATGCCCCTAGGGCATATTGTCATCCACAGAGACTCTCTCTCCACCTGGTTTATATGACTCCTCACGCTTTCCGCTGGGGCAATAGCCATGTGCTTAGAAAAGGATCTCAGTGCGCTGCAGTACGGCTCCCACTCCATCAAAAGAGGTGTTTCAGTGTAAGTATTCCTGACTTAAAAGCTTATGGAAACAGGATTAAGAGATTTCTTACTACGTTTTCTTGTTGCTGGGAAGGATGGGAAAGGTGGGTACAATTTCCAGCTATCCTATTAGTCATTTCAAGAAAAAAAAAGACACCAATATATACAGAAAAATCATAGAAACATAGAATCATAGAATGGTCCAGGCTGGAAGGCACCTCTAGGGTCATCTAGTCTGATGTCATGTATTTAAGTGTAGCTGTCTTACTGTAAGATATCATACCATTTAGTTATCTAATTTACCAAAGACTACCGGAATAATTTATTATAATTCAATAACATATTTCTTACCATTCCAATTACAAGTTAAATAACTTAAAACTTAAATAGGTATAAGAAAAAAGCAGTAGCAATCTTCAGAGCATATTAAAATACATCTGTTTGCTTTGCTGAATATTTATGTTAATGGAATGGGTATCTGTTATATGCCCGTAGCCAGAACCCTACAAAATCTGTGCCTCTCACTACAATCAGGACATTGAGGTGCTGGAGCGTGTCCAGAGGAGAGCTACCAAGCTGGTGAGGGGTCTGGAGAATAAGTCCTGTGAGGAGAGACTGAGGGAAGTGGACATGTTTAGTTTGGAGAGGAGGAGGCTGAGGGGAGACCTCCTTGTTCTCTACAACTCCCTGAAAGGANTACCCTTGCGGGGTGGGGGGCATCAGATATTATTTGTTTCCTAATAATCACTTCACAGTTTCTACTTAATAAAAGAACCATAACTAAATTGGAGCTTCTTTTCCAGGGAAGTTGAAGAGAAACCTGCTGGAGAAGGGTAGAGCAGAGGATTACCAAGATGATGAGGGGCCTGAAGCATCTCTCTGAGGAGGAAAGGCTGAGGGACTTGGGTCTGTTTAGTCTGGAGAAGAGAAGGCTGAGGGGAGATTTGATCAATGTTTATAAATACTTCAAGGGTGGGTGTCAGGAGGATGGGGCCAGGCTTTTTTCAGTGGTGCCCATGTTATGTGAACATAACAAGTTCCATCTAAACATGAGGGGGAACTTCTTCACTTTGAGGGTACCAGAGCCCTGGAACAGGCTGCCCAGAGTCTTCATCTCCATCCAGATGGTGGAGTCTCCATCTCTGGAGACATTCCAAACCCTCCTGGACATGTTCCTGTGCAACCTGCTCTGGGTGGACCTGCTCTGGCAGGGGATTGGATTGGATGATCTCCAGAGGTCCCTTCCTACCCCGTATCATTCTGGGATTCTATTTCTGGATTTCCCACATTTCCTGCAGTACTTGATGTATTGGTTGAAAGAAAAAGTAAAATAGAAAAGTGATGCTAATAAAAAATTGCACACAATGATCTGAACACATAGAACACGCTCACAGTTTTTGCTTGAAAAATAGAAACTCTTCCATGGCTTTAATAAAAGTATTTGATGAAAAGATGTCTCTCCTTCCAACCTGTCTTTTTATGGCGTTTTCTTTCAGGTGAGTCATTTGGCATCTCTGCTGGAAGGTGGATCCTTTCCCAGGCTGGTGGTGGCAGAGCCAGGGAGGGAGGGGCAGTGAGACCTGAGCAGGCTGGTATGAACTCAACCCAGGGCACCAATGTCCAGGAGGGGACGCTGGTCACCTTCTGCTACGAGGCCAATGACTCCTGCTCCAGGACCACACACCCCTTCGGGGTCCAGCTGGTCATTTATCTGGCCTGTGCCTCAGGCACCCTGGTCACAGTGGTGGGGAACCTGCTTGTCATCATCGTTGTTTCCCATTTCAAAGCCTTGCACACCCCCACCAACCTCCTGCTCCTCTCCCTTGCTCTTGCCGACCTCCTCCTGGGGCTGACTGTGCTACCTTTTAGCACCATCCGGTCTGTAGAGAGCTGCTGGTATTTCGGAGATGACTTCTGTAGGTTGCACACCTTTCTGGACACCCTCTTTTGCTTGACCTCCATCTTTCACCTGTGTTTCATTTCCATCGATCGGCACTGTGCCATCTGCCACCCTCTGCTCTACCCCACCAAGTTCACCCTGAGAGCGGCTTGTGTTTACATCGGGGTGGGGTGGTCACTCCCTATGGCTTACACCTCCCTCTTCCTCTACGCCAAAGCCATTGAAGAAGGCCTGGGCCGTTTTTTGCAAGAGGTGCCCTGCATTGGTAGCTGTCAGCTGCTCTTCAACAAGCTCTGGGGGTGGTTGAACTTCCCGGTGTTCTTCTTCCCTTGCCTTGTAATGATAGTTTTGTATGGAAAGATATTTACCGTGGCTAAAAGGCAAGCCAGGCTGATAAACAACACGAACAGGAGTGTTGGGTCTCAGCTACAGGTAGGAGCATCCAAACAGGAAAGGAAAGCAGCAAAGACCCTCGGGGTAGCTGTAGGAGTCTACCTCCTGTGCTGGCTGCCCTTCACTCTTGACACGATGGTAGACAGCCTTCTGGATTTCGTTACCCCCCCAGTTTTGTTTGACATCCTGATTTGGTTTGCTTACTTCAATTCCGCCTGCAACCCCTTGATCTACGTGTTTTCCTACCGTTGGTTCAGGAAAGCCGTGAAACTAGTTTTAACTCATGGGATCTTCTGTTCCAGAACATCAATGGTAGACTTGTACCAGGAATGATCAGAGATTTCATGTGCACTGTAGAAAATATTGTAGGCTTCATCACAGCATTTCTCATGAATATTCTTCAACGTCCACTTGGCTAGTATTTATCTTCTTATCTTCTGTTTGTCTTAAAACTGATGGCTTGGGCAGATCCCAGGTTTGAGTTGACAGGCCATTCTGTGACTCACCTTCCACAACCCTTGTCCCAGCACACATGCCTAATTAAAGTCTCGTGCTTGTGATTTGATGCTGACAAGTGTCAGAAAATTGGCTGTAATCAGCTATAAAGAGGAACCTGCCCATCCAATTCCTTGGGCATCCTAAACTGGCTGCTACCTGTTTCTGAAGATACTTTCTTCCCAGGCAATTGTCTTATTTACTCAAAGTAAGTGGTGCTGATTTACAAATTTATATAGGGTGTGTGTGAGGGTGGTGAGACCCTGGCCCAGGTTGCCCAGAGAAGGTGGCTGCTCCATCCCTGGAGGGGTTCAAGGCCAGGCTTTGAGCAACCTGGTCTGGTGGGAGGTGTCCCTGCCCAGGGAAGGGGGTTGGAAAGGGATGATCTTTAAGGGTCCTTTCCAACCCAAAGCATTCTGTGATTGATTTTAAGATTTTAAACACAAAAAGCCATAAAGATGTAACGAGAGGTGAGAACAAATGTCTACATAAGCTGGTGGCCAACAGCAGGTGAGAGAGCCAGGTTATACCGATATTTTTTACGTTATTTTTCTTGCCCACATGGACATACCCCTGAACCAAAGGCTACACATGGCAGATACAACCCTGAATTCCTCAGCAGTGTCTATTGAGACCCATGTAGAAGAAGGGGGAAGAGGGAGGACAGGAAATGCATGGGGTCCTCCAACTCCAGACACCTATAGGTCTTATGATGTTTTGTGGCTTGTTCTTTTAATTTCTTTTCCCAACAATCATAAGATTCTGTGTACTCTTTTTGTTTGCTTGTTTCCGGAGAAAGGAGCGGGTCTTCTTACAGAGGTAACCTATGTTAACACCCCTGGGATGAGCAAAAAATGTCAGTGTAGGTTCTCCATTTTCTTTGGCTGTCTTCATGTGCTTTCCTGAGGCCAGTTTTAGAACAGTAGATGCTGAGAAGTTTGGATTTGGGTTCAGCACAAAACGCACGTTAAAATTTTGTACTATTTGTAAGGAAGTTATTTTCCACCTCACTGGTAAGAACTTTTTATCAGAAAAAAAAAAAACCAAAACCTAAATTGTATTAAGCAGTAGAATCATAGAATCATAGAAATGTCTAGGTTGGAAGGGATCTTTAAGTGCATCTAGTCCAACTATCAACCTAACTCTGATAAAAACCCACAGCACATCACTAACCCATGTCACTAAGCACTATGTCAGCCTGGCTTTTAAATCCCTCCAGGGATGGTGCCTCAACCCCTTCCCTGGGCAGCCTATTCCAAGGCTTTATAACCCTTCCCATGTCAAAATTGTTCCTGATATCCAATCTGAACCTCCCCTGGTGCAACTTGAGGCTGGTTCCTCTTGTCCCCTCACCTGTTCCTTGGGAGAAGAGACCGACCCCCCCTGGCTACACCCTCCTTTCAGGGAGTTGTAGAGAGTGAGAAGGCCTGCCCTCAGCCTCCTTTTCTCCTCCACCCCCAGTTCCCTCAGTCTATCCTCATAATGCTTACTCTCCAGTAGCAACTCTTCTATGAAAAATTAACAAGCAGCTAAATAACAACTCTGATATTTTTATCATCTTCTGTTAACAGCATGTAAAACTACTGTTAGGTTTGAAGGTTGCTCGGATTTTTAGTGCCTTCTAAAACAAGTTTTTTCCTCCTATGTCTGGAGAAGAAGTTTTTATGAACTTAGTTATGAAGCCTTATGCCTGGGGTTGGAGTGTCATTTAATCTCATTTCATTCTCCCAGTGTCTGATATACCCCCAGTTTGCTTTATTAATCTTCATTGTTCCTTAGGACTGAAACCTAGGCTTCTTCTACTGTTCCTCTCTCTACTCATGCTGTTACAGAAGGTAAAACCCTAATCCCTACTGCAAACAGCTGTAGATGTTCACAGAATCACAGAATCTCAGGGATTGGAAGTGACCTTGAAAGATCCAATCCCCTGCCAGAGCAGAAACACCCAGAGCAGGTCACACAGGAACGTGTCCAGGTGGGTTTGGAATGTCTCCAGAGAAGGAGACTCCACAACCTCTCTGGGCAGCCCCTTCCAGTGTTCCCTCACCCTCACCATGAAAAAGCTTTTCCTCATATTTCAGTGGAACCTCCTATGTTCCAGCTTGTACCCATTGCCCCTTGTCCTGTCATTGCCTGTCACTGAGAAGAGCCTGGCTCCATCCTCCTGACACTCACCCTTTCCATATTGATAAACATTCATGAGGTCACCCCTCAGTCTCCTCTTCTCCAAGCTCAAGAGACCCAGCTCCCTCAGCCTTTCCTCCTCTGGGAGATGCTCCACTCCCTTCATCGTCTTTGTAGCCCTGCCCTGGACTCTCTCCAGCAGTTCCCTGACCCTCTGGAACTGAGGTGCCCAGAACTGGACACAATATTCCCGATGGGGTTATACAACAAGGACACCAAAGCCAGGGACCAGGCTAAAGAGGGAAAAGCAGAAGTGGATTCTTAGAAAAAATCAGTTGCCAAATTACCATAGAAATACATATAGGAAAACTGTGGTACTTCTTGAAAGACCTGAGCTGTGGGACAAGTTTCAAGATTAAGACTCTTAAATTTAATGTCTATGGGTAGGTGTTTTTAATTATGGGAAATGTCTAAGCACTGATTACAGCTACAGCCAGACTGGCTGTTTAAACTCAGGCTGTAGTCAGTGAATATTCAGGGTATGAATCATTGGTTCAGTGCCACCTAAAGGTGTTTTAGGGAACCTGAGATGTCTACATGCAGCACCAATGAAACAGCAGCTGAGAATCAGGTGGGACACATCTTGGCATCTAAAATGCCCATCTGTGGGACATCGAGCTTAAGCAAGGCAAATAACAGATGTTTAGACATTTAACTGTGTAGAAATCTGCAGGTCTCAAACAAAGTCATGTCCTTGGGGGTATCATAACATCTTTCTTTGATGCCTTTCGCTCTGAATTCAAGGCAGCCCAAGCAATAGGAAAAGTTTCCACCACGTTTCTAGTTGGTTTTTGTGATGTTTTTTACCAGTTCTCAACTGATGGCAGAGGGTATACACCCTGAATGTATGCAATTGGCCACTTCTTTTTTGGGTTGTGTAATCCCTCTTTAGAGTTTTCTTTTCTCTTGCAGAAGTGGATGAGCCTTTTTCCCTCCATGGGTTACCACTGGCTGTGTTGCAGTAGAAGGACTATAAAATTAAGATTAGATAATTTAGATTTAGATGAGATATTAGGAAGAAATACTTCGGTGTGAGAGTGGTGAGACTGGCCCAGGTTGCCCAGAGAAGCTGTGGCTGCCCCATCCCTGGAGGGGTTCAAGGCCAGGCTGGATGGGGCTTGGAGCAACCTGGTGTGGTGGGAGGTGTCCCTGCCCAGGGCAGGGGCATGGAACTGGATGATCTTTAAGGTCCCTTTAAACTAAAACCATTTGAGGATTCTACAATAACGTCTGGTGATTGTTGACATATCTCCTTTTTGGCTCAACAGCAGGTTGGAGTGATGGAGAGAGGAAGAGCAGAATCCAGTCTACCGGTACAGAATGGTGACAGAACATACATATGGTGACAGTGGCAGAACAAATATGGGAGAATGAAAAGCTGCTCAAAATCTGGGGCAGTAGGAACAATCACTTTCCCAATTTTCTGACCCTGCATTTCACAACTATCATTAAGTGATATTTTCCTCATCTTCATACCCCCGCCTCGCCTCTGTCCCCTTGCCTTTGACGTCTGTTCGGTTTACACAGCCAAATCCTGCCTGGATCCCTCTGTGTGCTTTTCTTTCTCCATGGTTTCAAAAAGCAATGAAGGTAATTATGAATTGTAAAATGATGCTGCCTATGATGATGAGCTGTAAAATGATGGAGAATAATTGCTCAACAATGACCTCATTTTCAAAATGACAATCTATTGGATTCTGTCAGAACAAGCTGCTGGCCCCAAAGTCCATAAATTCTATTTTAATGTATTTCCTTCTGTAGGTTTGTGTTTCTTTATCTGAACAAAATATCGCCGTTTAGTTTTATGCCCCTTATAACTCTTCATCATTTTAAAATGGTTTGGTGGGAGTTAGAAAGATTATGTATTTGCAGGAACTTCTTAATTAGAGACTGGGCTTTGAAACAATAATGCCGGCTTGTTCCACTAGCGCAGAGGAAATTATATTATGGTCTTTGAAAATTAAACATAAAGGAAAAAGACAAAATTGAAAATAAGTTTCTTGTAACCTTCATTTTCTTTTCTTTTTTTTTTTTTTTTAGGAAATAGTATCAACATTGAGAACAAATTTTTTCTCTGTTTAAAATCTATGTTATCCCTTTAATTACTCCTGCTGGAGATTAAGTACCAGCCTAAATAAGATGCAAGTGGTCAATTTCTCTTAAACAAACAGCTTTCTATGTTATGTCTATGTCATTCTGCATTATAATTAACCCATAAGCTCCTTCAGGCTGGGAACTGTCATCCATCATAATTTTGTACAGCATCGGGTGTAACAGGAAGGTAATCTCATTTCAGGTTCTGGACCGGATGTTTTAATTAAATTAACAAATGGAGATGACGACGACAGTAACAGGAATTCATCCAGCTGGTGCAATGCATCGGTAACGACTGCCTGGGAAGCTCTGCCAGGCTGTTTGCCATCGGAACCAGCCCCTGGCAGCATCACCCTTCCTATCTACAGTTAGAGGTTGCACAAGAGAAATGCGACAGGGGAGAATGAAATTTGCCCGTAAGGTAAATGACACACCACTTAGGCACCTCTCACGCCTTGGAAAGAGGCCACTCATCAGGAATACGAGGCCAGGGTTGGGCTACTTCCCCTTCATTTCATCACGCACTTTTGAGTCCCCAGCACAGGAAGGACATGGACTTGTTGGAATGGGTCCAGAGGAGGATCACAAAGATGCTCAAAGGGCTGGAGCACCTCAGCTGTGAGGGCAGGGTGAGGGAGCTGGGGTTGTTCAGTCTGGAGAAGAGAAGGATTCCTCCAAGAGACCTTAGAGTCCCTTCCAGTCCCTAGAGGGGCTCCAGGAGAGATGGAAAGGGACTCATGACCAGGGAATGGAGCCATAGGACAAGGGGGAAGGATTTTAAACTGAAAGAAGGGAGATTTAGATTAGATCTCAGGAAGAAATTCTTTGCTGTGAGGGTGGTGAGACACTGGAAGAGGTTGCCCAGAGAAGCTGTGGCTGCCCCATCCCTGGAGGGGTTCAAGGCCAGGCTGGATGGGGCTTGGAGCAACCTGGTCTGGTGGGAGGTGTCCCTGCCCAGGGCAGGGGGGTTGGAACTGGATGATCTTTAAGGTCGCTTCCAACCCAAACCATACTGTGATTCTGTGTTTGTGTTCCCTTCATGAAGAAACTTCTTGTAGTCTTACATCAGAATTTCAAGTAGCAGTCTTCTTGGTGGCTTACCATGAAGTGAAACTCTTTGGGTGAAGCAGGGAGAAAGTGGAGAGAAAGAAAAAGACCATGAGGTATTTGTAGTCATTACCATGCTGGTAGGCCTCAGAGAGACTCAGCAGCACCGGAGGGCAAGGGCAGCAGAGATGTGGGGAGACCTGATCTCCTGGCCCAGCTACCAGAGAATCATCAGGTGCCTAGAGGCCACAACCATAGCAGCTGGGGCACTTCTGCATCCTCCCCAGCTCTTCAAAGGGAAAATTATAGGACCAGATTCTCCCTAGATCCCTGAGCCTGTAGCTGAACAACCGCAACTCTCTCAGCCTGTCTTAGAGCAGAGGTGCTCCAGCCTTCGGATCATTTTTGTGGCCTCCTCTGCACTCGCTCTACCAGGTCCATGTCCTTCTCACATTGGTGACCCCACACCTGGATGCAGTACTCTAGGTGGGGTCTCACCAGAGCAGAGCAGAGAGGAGAATCACCTCCCTCAACCTGCTTTTTTTTTCTTTTCAAAAGAAAAAATTAAAAAGGAATAATAATAATAATAAAGAATCACGTTTCTTTTGATGGAGCTCAGGGTACAATTGGCCTTCAGGCCTGCAAATGTGCCTTGCTGTGAACCTCCGCTAAAGTCACCTTTAAATATAATTTCCCAGTCATTTTCTTGTAAGCATCCCACTTCCAGGCGAAGTGACTCAGACTGAAGGCAGTGCTTCAAAGCAGGGTATTAGTGCGGTGACATCATATTTTTCACTGTAACATTGTTTCCCTACTCATGTTTTGCCCTTAACTCCTAATGAAACAGTATCTTTTCCTTAAATTACAGAATCACAGAATGGTACAGGGTTGGAAGGCACCTCTGGAAGTCATCTAGACCAACCCAGTGCCAAAGCAAGTTGCACAGGCACTTGTCCAGGGGGGGTTTGGAATGTCTCCAGAAATGGAGACTCCACCACCTCTCTGGGCAGCCTCTGCCAGGGCTCTGCCACCCTCACAGGAAAGTTCTTCCTCATGTTGAGATGGAACTTCTGATGTTCAAGTTTGTGCCCATTCCCTCTTGTCCTGTCACTGGGCACCACTGAAGATAGACTGGCCCCATCGGAGGACACCCACTCTTGAAGTATTTAGGTTAAGTTGTTAATCAGATCTCCCCTCAACCTTCTCTTCTCCAGACTAAACAGACCCAAGTCCCTCAGCCTTTCCTCAGCAGAGAGATGCTCCAGGCCCCTCATCATCTTGGTGGTCCTCTGCTGTACCTTCTCCAACAGTTCCCTGTCCTTCCTGAACTGGGGAGCCCAGAACTGGTCCCAGTGCTCCAGATGGGGCCTCCCCAGGGCAGAGCAGAGGGGAGGGATAACCTCCCTCCACCTGCTGGTCACACTCTTCCTGCTGCACCCCAGGGTGCCATTGGCCTTCTTGGCCACTCTGTTCAAATTACACTTTCTTCCTGCTGGGGCGAGGGGCCAGGGCTGCCCCGTCCCCCCTTTGGAGCACCCTGGGCCTGTCAGCCGGGAGCCGCCGGCCCTGAAGGGGCGGCCCGTCTGCCTTACGGCTCCTCCCGGCTCGGCCCGGCCCCTCTCCCTCCTCCCGCCTCCCCAGGCCTCCGCCGTCACGGCGGGCCGGGGCGGGGACGGGTCGGGGCCTGTTTGTCCCTCCCCGCCGCGCTCGGTGGGAGCAGGTTCGCCGAGGCCGGGTAAGGGGCAGCGGGAGCTGTGCTGGGGTGCCGGAGGGTGGTCGCCGCCCACCCGGGGGAAGGGGAGGGAGGGCGGTGTCCGACCAAGCCGGGGGGAGCCTGTCAGAGGGCGGCGGGGAGGGCCGCAGCGGGCCGGGTCTGGGGCCGCAGCGCCCGGCAGGACTTCGGCTGGGGTCGGGGCCGGCCCCCGGCGCTGAGGAGGGGTTGCGGGGGCCATGGGACGAACGGGACCGGGGACAAGGGTTGGGTGTGGAGTCGGTCGTGACACCACCCGCCTTCCCCCCGCACTCTTCTCGCCCTGACCAGCCCCCTGATAGCCCGGCCCGGGGGCTCGACGCTGCCCATGGTGCTCTAAGGAGAGACTCGGGGGCCTACAGCTGGTGTTTTATTTACCGCAGCTGAATGTGGAGCTCTAGGGTGGGCTGGTCCCCACCGCCCTACAGAAACACGCCCCCGTGCTGTTCCACGGCCGAGGTGAGCAAAGATATGGCAGCAGGAGGGAAGGGAGAGGATAAAAATCATATATGTATGTAAATAGAGAGCCAGAGCCTGGCGACTCAGGCCGTGGGCCTGTCATCTGCTTTCCTCCTGGTGAACCCCTCTCCGTGGCAATCGGCGATGGGGACTGTCGTGAAACCATAGAGGGAAGTGGAAGGTTTCGCTCTGCTGGTTGCGAAATGCAAAGCACTGCATCTTAAATGAAGCTCTGTGATAAAATCCCGGGATACTTTATGGCCAGGAGCGATGTGCTTGTGTGTTGTGATCCCCTCCCCTGACGAACATGCCATGAAAAAGCAGGGAGCAGCGCTGGCGGGGTAAGTGGAGCCCTCCTGACCGGCCATCACCCAGGCCTGTGCTTTGCCGACTTATGCTTGAAGCCTGGGCAAGAGCTGTTAATAGAAAAGAAGGAAGAGAGGAGGGAAAAAAAAAAAGTATGTTAAAATATATTAAAATTTGAAGAATGTGATGGTAAATGGCGGTATTGTTCAAGGCCAGGCTGGATGGGGCTTGGAGCAACCTGGTCTGGTGGGAGGTGTCCCTGCCCAGGGCAGGGGGGTTGGAACTGGATGATCTTGAAGGTCCCAACCCAAACCATACTGTGATTCTGTGTTTGTGTTCCCTTCATGAAGACACAGTCTTCTATCAGAATATTAAGTAGCAGTCTTCTTGGTGGCTTACCCTGAAGTGAAAGTCTTTGCAGGAGGGGTGGGGGGGGGAGAAAAATAAAAAGACAAACCACGAGGTGTGGTGTATGTAGTCAATGTAGTCACTACCATCCTGGTAGGCCTCAGAGAGACTCAGCACCCAGATCTATCAGGTTTTTTTGCAAATATAATTTCTCCCTCAATGTACTTGATCTGAGAGTTTGGTTCAAAGTGAGCAAGCTGCCGTTAAGGAGATTTGGGTGTGAACCTGTCACGTGCTGGAATTCCTGTGGTTCTGCTCCATATTTGTCTTCCCACGAGACATCATTTATCTGCCAGCAGCACTTCTCCTTGGGTCCATTTTCAGCCCTCCCCTTCCCTCCTCTCCCCAGTAGTTCCAGTATCCAGCATTCATTTTCCTATTCCTGCTTCATCATCAAGCCTCTAAACACTTTGTGCCCTTCTAGGAAACATAATTTCCTTACTTCGGGCATTTCCCTAAGAACCAGTACGTGCTGTTAGGCCTGTGCTTCCTTCACCTAGTTCTTTATCAGTGTGGATGCATCAGACAATGGTAAGCATATTCTTTTATTTAGCCATATATGCTGAACCTTGGTGATGCATTAGGCCTAACAGGGTTTCAGGCTTCTATAATTTGGTTTTCCACACTTTAAATTGCATCTTTTTTGGACAGAGTCGTTTCTAGGGAAAATGACTCAAAACACTGACCATGGTATTATCTCTCTCTTTTTTTTTTTTTTCCCCTCTTAAAAATAAAATAAAATAATTCTTCTAGCTTGGTTTTGATATATTTCAGTGTGACTAATGTGGCAAGGCTGAAGGAATGGGGCAGGGTGGGATAGAAAATTGCCTTGTGACATCTTTTATGCTAGTGTTGCTGCATTAGAGCACAGAAAGTTTTAAATAAATCTTGCTTGTTTTTTCCTACCCCATATGGATTTAAGTTTGACCTGAAAATAGGTAATAAGAGAGAAAATTTAGAAAACTTTTTTTTTTTTTCTTTTAAGAAGGCAGGAAGGAATTAATTTTACTGCTGTTTGTTTTGTGCAGTTATTTTGCTGCCTAGTTCGGGTTTTATCATGGAACCCCCAGCCTGCCTTTGTGGACCAGGATTCCAGCACGTTAGGGGCTATAAAAACACAAAGTGGAGTACGTGATCTCAGTCTCTAAATATTTGAGCCTAAGCATAAAGGGCAAAAAGTAGATAAAGCCAGACAAAACTTAACCTCCCTCATCCCTGAGAGAGAAAACTGTGAGAGGTTTAGTGTTCACCTGTATACGACTGAGTCAGTTGATTATGAGAGATTCCCTTGGGTACTGTAGCAGGGAGGACTTATCTTAGAGTGTGCTCTCTGGCCTTTATTCCAAGAGCTCTTTATATATATATAATTTTTATTTAAGATTAATTTTACTTGCTGCAAAATTACTGCTGAAGTCAGCAGCAGTTGCTCTCCGAAGAGGATAATGTGGCTTTGGTTGCCAGAGTCACTCCGTAGATGCACCTTGTCTCATCTCAGTATTTGGGTGGGAAAAACCTGCTGAGATGAAATAGATTGAGCAACGTTATGTTGCAGAAATCTTCCTAATCATGGCTGTTGCCATGTTACACGTTTTCTGTAGTAAGATTGTAACTGGCTGCAATTTATTTATTTTATTTCTGTTTTGCCTGTGTTTTCACACTGCCTGAAGGATTTTGCACTTTTTCTTGGCAGTAGCCTACAAAGGAAGTTACATTTAAGAGTTGTTTGGGAGAAGCTTTGTTTTTGTGACCTTTATTTAGGAAAAAAAAAACCAACAAACCCACATACAAGAAAGCCTTGTGACTTGTCTCTGGATATTTAAAGGCATAAAATGCTTGTTCAGCTCAGATTGAAGTTTTGGAGCATTTTCTATGGAACACAGCTTGTACTTTTTGCTTTCTGAAAGTTAAGAATCCATGTAAACATTTCGAGGTCCCAATGCTAAAATATTACTGGGAACAGTAAAATTATTGCTTATGGGTTGTTATATGCTTGATTTATAGGAGAATGGAAACTCTTGGGATATCTAAATAAGAAAATACGAAATAGATTAGGTGCTTAGTAACTGTAGCTGACTGGATCCTGCAAGATATTTAGGTGATGCTGCTGCTGAGAACTCACACGTGCTGTGCTCATCACGTCACATCGTTTTGTACCTGTGGAGCTTTCGAGAGTGATGTTGGAAAGCTGCTTAGCTATGGACTTTTCCATGCCTGAAAACACTTTCCTAGAAAACAAGACCTGGGTGTCCTGGTGGACAACAGGATGACCAGGAGCCAGCAATGGGCCCTTGTGTCCAAGAAGGCCAGTGGTCTCCTGGGGTGCAGCAGGAAGAGTGTGACCAGCAGGTGGAGGGAGGTCATCCTGCCCCTCTGCTCTGCCCTGAGGAGGCCCCATCTGGAGCACTGGGACCAGTTCTGGGCTCCCCAGTTCAAGAAGGACGGAGAACTGCTGGAGAGGGTACAGCAGAGGACCACCAAGATGATGAGGGGCCTGGAGCATCTCTCTGATGAGGAAAGGCTGAGGGACTTGGGTCTGTTTAGTCTGGAGAAGAGAAGGCTGAGGGGGGATCTGATCAACACCTAGAAATACTTCAAGGGTGGGTGTCAGGAGGATGGGGCCAGGCTTTTTCCAGTGGTGCCCAGTGACAGGACAAGAGGTAATGAGCACAAACTTGACCGTAGGAAGTTCCATGTAAACGTGAGGAGAGGCTTCTTTGCTGTGAGGGTGACAGAGCCCTGACAGAGGCTGCCCAGAGAGGTGGGGNTGAAACTTTGAGAGGAAGCGAATGCTACCCCAGATGCAGCTCCTTGCTACTTTGACTGCCAAAGTCAACTTCCCTCAACTGCAGCTGATGATTAACTTTTGCTTTTTAAAAGTTAAGCAGGCAGGAATACCAAAATACAGAGCAGTTAAACACGGTGGGAGTGAAAAGGGGTGATTTCTATGGAAATTCAGACCCCTGATGAATGCCCCTGTCACCTTGCTGTGGAAGGAAACACTTAGGGCAGGCGTCTCTTTTGCTTCCTGGTGGCTGAAACCCTGACCTTGTCAAAGCCCTTAGCAAAAGTCCCACTGACTTCCCAAGGGCTCTGCTCTCTGTGTTTTGGGAGGAGCTTGAGTAACTCAGCGATAGCAAGCGAAGGATGTGTGAGTGGAAACAGGGTGTTCAGTCGGTTCAGACACCCTTGTTGCTGCAAGAACTAGAATGAGGAAGAAGCTCATACTTCCCCTTTAAATAATAATAATACTAATAAACAAATAGAAAAATTTCCTTCTCTTCACGCTACTCAGTTTGGTTTTGCTTGACTTGGGGTCTTTGCGGTGAAGGTTGGGAAGTGACAAGAGCTGGTGGCTGACCCCATCACCAGCCTGTGTTCGTGACACGCTCAGGAATAGCCTTGCTGGTGGAGGAACTTGTATGGAGTAAACCAGCTGTGAATTTACACTGCTATCCTACAAACTCACCATAAATCTCAACTGAAATGTGCTGAGACAAAGCGTTGTACTGACAAGTAGAGATCTAGGTGTGCAGATTGAGAAGCAGAACTTACACCCTGTGGCCTTTGAGGTCTGTCATCTGCACATCCTCTCGTTGTGCCTTGTGTCTGCCTGCCCACCTCAGTAGCCTGCAAGTTGAAAAGCTGAAAGGTATTGTGAAACCTGCCCGTTTGTCAGTTTAGCACAGTGGAACTCGTTTAAAGATACCTTTTGTCAAGACCTGGATGAAATATTCCATGTGTATCCCTTGATCATAACGCTGTTGCTGAGAACAGTGTGATCCCTGGTGAATGTAAATACGAAGGGAGAGCAAACAGTCCTGAAGGACTATTTCAGTTAGTTCTGTGGCCTTTCTGCACAAGGTGGTTTGGTCTTTGGCCCTATCTCCTCCTGAGCAGCTGCATTTTGATGTTTAACTTCTAACATTAAATACAATGTTTGACTGGGAAGTATTTTTAGCCAGTGCCAGCATAGAAATAGTGTAACTTTTAAAAGAAACAATGTCAACAGTTCTGAGAAATACTGTTTTTTAAACTAACTTCTTTGCATTTTATGCTTATGATTCTATTTTCTGCTAAGTTGATAAAGTTTTCTTACTTAGTCAAGACACCAAGGCATAGAGTTGCCATAAAGTTTGCACGGGTTTGGTCTTACACTACAAATTCAGTGCAATATTGCCCAGAGTTTCCAAGAAGATCAAGGGTTGTCACTCCAACCTCTGGCCAGATAAGTGGGATTTAGGCTGACAGGCTGACTTCAGACTTCAGCCTGTGACCCAAAATAACTTGAATCTGCATCTGGTACAGACAGAGACAGGAAAAAAAACCCAACCCAATACAGCAGAGAGTGACTGGAGGAGGTTGTGTAGCAGGGATGAGCCTGACCTCGGTGAAGTAAAGATCCGCTGGGATGTGTCTGAGCAGTGTGATGCCTTTGCAGCTCCAGTAGAGATCATCTCATATCGTAGAGGTATGAAAAAAAATCATGTTTTAAACCAACCAGGGTGTTCCTGCCCTGTATTAATACGTATATTTCTGAAGGTGGAAAAAACCCAAAGTCCTTGTTTGGCAACAAGGACTGTTAATTTTATTTTATTTTAAATAAATTCATAGGAACTTGAGTTTGCTAACTGCAGCACAGCTGGTCTCACGCTTGACAAATCAGTTGGCCTTTTCATTTCCTCCTTTTCTGCTTAAACATTTAAATGTGCTTTCTCTCTCTCTCCCTCTCTCCCTACAATTGAGTTTTCTCGGAGTNATCCATGAAAACAGGTTGACACTGAGCTTCCTTTTTTCCCTGTGATGCAGGAACTACTTAATGCAGAAATTAGGAGATATACGTACATATAGTAATCCCTTGAATTCTTTAAGCTTCATCTATGTACAGAGAGGTCTTGCTTCAGTGCTCTGATTCTCTCTTTCATTTGTGCCAGTAGACTCACTTCTTTGGCTTTTCTTCAGTATCTTGAGAAGCCGAGTTGCCACCAGCTGCACTCCCATTCAGAGGGAGAGATGTTGAGCGGAAGATAGAAGGTACAATCAGAAGCTCACACCCGACTGAAACTTTGAGAGGAAGCGAATGCTACCCCAGATGCAGCTCCTTGCTACTTTGACTGCCAAAGTCAACTTCCCTCAACTGCAGCTGATGATTAACTTTTGCATTTTAAAAGTTAAGCAGGCAGGAATACCAAAATACAGAGCAGTTAAACACGGTGGGAGTGAAAAGGGGTGATTTCTATGGAAATTCAGACCCCTGATGAATGCCCCTGTCACCTTGCTGTGGAAGGAAACACTTAGGGCAGGCGTCTCTTTTGCTTCCTGGTGGCTGAAACCCTGACCTTGTCAAAGCCCTTAGCAAAAGTCCCACTGACTTCCCAAGGGCTCTGCTCTCTGTGTTTTGGGAGGAGCTTGAGTAACTCAGCGATAGCAAGCGAAGGATGTGTGAGTGGAAACAGGGTGTTCAGTCGGTTCAGACACCCTTGTTGCTGCAAGAACTAGAATGAGGAAGAAGCTCATACTTCCCCTTTAAATAATAATAATACTAATAAACAAATAGAAAAATTTCCTTCTCTTCACGCTACTCAGTTTGGTTTTGCTTGACTTGGGGTCTTTGCGGTGAAGGTTGGGAAGTGACAAGAGCTGGTGGCTGACCCCATCACCAGCCTGTGTTCGTGACACGCTCAGGAATAGCCTTGCTGGTGGAGGAACTTGTATGGAGTAAACCAGCTGTGAATTTACACTGCTATCCTACAAACTCACCATAAATCTCAACTGAAATGTGCTGAGACAAAGCGTTGTACTGACAAGTAGAGATCTAGGTGTGCAGATTGAGAAGCAGAACTTACACCCTGTGGCCTTTGAGGTCTGTCATCTGCACATCCTCTCGTTGTGCCTTGTGTCTGCCTGCCCACCTCAGTAGCCTGCAAGTTGAAAAGCTGAAAGGTATTGTGAAACCTGCCCGTTTGTCAGTTTAGCACAGTGGAACTCGTTTAAAGATACCTTTTGTCAAGACCTGGATGAAATATTCCATGTGTATCCCTTGATCATAACGCTGTTGCTGAGAACAGTGTGATCCCTGGTGAATGTAAATACGAAGGGAGAGCAAACAGTCCTGAAGGACTATTTCAGTTAGTTCTGTGGCCTTTCTGCACAAGGTGGTTTGGTCTTTGGCCCTATCTCCTCCTGAGCAGCTGCATTTTGATGTTTAACTTCTAACATTAAATACAATGTTTGACTGGGAAGTATTTTTAGCCAGTGCCAGCATAGAAATAGTGTAACTTTTAAAAGAAACAATGTCAACAGTTCTGAGAAATACTGTTTTTTAAACTAACTTCTTTGCATTTTATGCTTATGATTCTATTTTCTGCTAAGTTGATAAAGTTTTCTTACTTAGTCAAGACACCAAGGCATAGAGTTGCCATAAAGTTTGCACGGGTTTGGTCTTACACTATGAATTCAGTGCAATATTGCCCAGAGTTTCCAAGAAGATCAAGGGTTGTCACTCCAACCTCTGGCCAGANTGCCCTGTATTAATACGTATATTTCTGAAGGTGGAAAAAACCCAAAGTCCTTGTTTGGCAACAAGGACTGTTAATTTTATTTTATTTTAAATAAATTCATAGGAACTTGAGTTTGCTAACTGCAGCACAGCTGGTCTCACGCTTGACAAATCAGTTGGCCTTTTCATTTCCTCCTTTTCTGCTTAAACATTTAAATGTGCTTTCTCTCTCTCTCCCTCTCTCCCTACAATTGAGTTTTCTCGGAGTCTGTTCACCAGGAGCTGACAGGCCGGGGGAGGAGAGGACTTTGCTTAGAAGGCACAGGGTTTGGGTTGAAGAGTGAAAGTGCTGGGGAGCTGGTGAGGTTAAAATGTTGAAGCCATGAAGGTGACGCGCAGGAGAGTGGGAAGGATGAAGTTATGGATGAGAAATGATGGGATTGTGTTGGATGCAAGTGATGAGTCTGTGTTCTCGCTGCAGAGCAGACACGTTCCCAGTTTTGATGGTGTATCCTAAGCTGTGTCTTGTTAATATGGATTTAGAGCATCTCTGAGCTTGTGCTGAAATTTGGTCTGTAGGGATGGAAAGCGGGCTAAGGCATCTCTAGTAGCTCCATGCTGCATAGTTGTGTGTGTGTGCTCTTAGGGCAGGTGTATTTGTGAGTAGTTGACAGATGTTGACCTTTTTAGGTCAGATATGATAGTGCTGGGTGCAAAAAACACCCCTAAAAATGCATTTGCATACCCAAGTTGTTGAGAAAATAGTTCATACTGAGAAACACAGGGTAAAGTTTCATTGAATTCAGATGATTACACCTACAGCTGAAGTTGACCCAAATGCTTGGTGTTTAGAGGGAATGAGGTGCCTCCTTCATTCTGGTATCTTGTGTGATACCTGCTGGGTTTTGGGGTTTTTTTTTTTGCAGTGATTTATATACACTAGGTTGTACTGGTGGGATGGGTGATACATGGTATGGAAATAACCTTGTAATGGATTTGGGACATAATTTATCAGAGGATTTGGCATCGATGGATTAAATGTACAGGTTTTTTTTTTTCTGGAATGGCAAAAAAATGTTTAAGATTTTTGCTTACAGTGGGGAAAATGTGTAAGAAGTTGGATAAAGGGTGTGTAGCTACTGTAAAGTAATTGCAGATCTGAAGCCATGTGTATTACTAAGAATCTAAACAGTAAGAGTTATTGTAGGAAATTCAAAAAGGATGTCAAATTCTTAGTTAATACTTTTTTTGAGAAAACATTCCCTTAAATTCTGGTTTTGAAGAGGGTAAACATCAGTATATGGACCTTTCTTTAATCTTTTCCTGTGTATTCGTTTTTAAGATGCTGAAGACCTTTGGAAACCGATGGCAAAGACCTAATTCTTGTTTTCTGGGGTGGGGTTTAGGTGTCTTTAATAGGAGAAGACTGTCTGACCCGTTCCCATCGTGGATGATCTTGGCAGTGAATTGACTCAGCCATGTCCTACAGCGCGGGTTTTGGGGATCCTAGTCAACTGGCCCAACGTATAACCTCCAACATCCAGAAGATCACACAATGCTGTAAGTTGCATTTATACTTGTTTTATATAAAACTTTTAATAATGTGGTGCCCCCCGCCCCCACCAGTCGAGCTTAGTTTCCAAGACCTTGATTTTGACTTCACAGAATCTCAGGGATTGGAAGGGACCTTGAAAGCTCATCCAGTCCAATCCCCTGCAGGAGCAGGAACACCCAGAGCAGGTCACACAGGAACGTGTCCAGGTGGGTTTGGAATGTCTCCAGAGAAGGAGACTCCACAACCTCTCTGGGCAGCACCTTCCAGTGTTCCCTCACCCTCACCGGGAAGAAGTTTTTCCTCATATTTCAGTGGAACCTCCTCTGTTCCAGCTTGTACCCATTGCCCCTTGTCCTGTCATTGCCTGTCACTGAGAAGAGCCTGGCTCCATCCTCCTGACACTCACCCTTTCTATATTGATAACCATTCATGAGGTCACCCCTCAGTCTCCTCCAAGCTCAAGAGACCCAGCTCCCTCAGCCTTTCCTCCTCTGGGAGATGCTCCACGCCATCATCTTTGTAGCCCTGCCCTGGACTCTCTCCAGCAGTTCCCTGTCCTTCTGGAACTGAGGGGCCCAGAACTGGACACACTGTTACTTCACCTGCTTGTTTGACAGGCTGATGGCACCTCATGCAGCAGATCCATCCTTTGCATGTCTGGTTAAGTGTGACCTGTCCTGGGGAAGTATAGTGGCATTCCATATTCATCAAAAGACTACATAATTAGTAAGATGGCTGCTGGGAATAAGCCAGTTTTGCCCTGGCCAGTTATGTGTGGCATTTTAAGATTGTGGTTGGAGATGTTTGCTGGAACAAGGATTGCATCAAATATTCGCTGGAGCTTGAATTATTTAGCAGGAACAGAAGCTGTGGCCTTGCAACTTGCCCTTGGGAGTACATATTAGATTGTGCAACTTGTAGTATATCTGTGCTTAGATTCATGCCACCTCATTTTTTTTTTAGCACCTAACTGAGGTGTTCAAGTTAGAGGTAGGTTAGGCTGCTGTGGTTTTCAGTCCTTTCTGCTTCACCTCCATTTTCCATTATGTTTTTAATAAGTGCATGTGTATATAAAGCAAATACACCTTGGTCTCAGAAATTACACCCACTATATTGTTCATCAGAAGGGCCCTGAACACCATATGGCAAGGTTTTGGCACGCATTTTCCTAATTTTCTGCAGGATGTAGTGTGCATGCAGAAATGGGTGTTTTAGTAATAAAACTTCAAATGAATTCTGAGCAGTTAAATAGGTCGGTTTTCATAAAAACTTTGATGTTGGGTTTGCAAGACAAGTTTTAGGAGCTGATATTTGTAGTGGAGATTAATAGCACGGATTGGGCTTTTGCATTGGTATTTCAGCTACATTTTTGTATTTTCTCCCAGAAAGAATTTCTTTAAATCTCAACAGACAGGAAGAAGAATTTCAGTTTTGCTCTGTCGTAAAGTTTCCGTACACCAGGGTTGTATTTCCTCAACCTGAAATTAACAACTGGCTCTGTAAAAACCCTCATTGTGTATTTCCTAAAATCTGCTCAGTGAATTCTCTCAGTCTCATGAGCTTCTTAACCTGGTTTTCCAGGGACACCTGCCAACCAGTGACAGACACCGAGGCTCCAAGATGTAAAACAACCATTCTTGGTTGTCAGGTGAAAAAATCAGGTGGAATCGGTGGTTGAAACTGGAGCATTGTAAAAACAATCACTCAACATAATGAACCACCTTAGGGTGAACTCAGCGAGTCCTTAGTCTCATCCTGCCTCTTGAAATGTACTAGGAGCAAGCTGCCCAGGCTTAGATAGAAGAAGAGGTGCCACAGAGCTTACTCACAAATCCTGCTCTCCTCTCCTTTTGAAAATTTAGATGGCTAAAGTCTGAGCAATAGATGGGTGCTTCTGCCATTCCAAGACCTAAATCCTTATCTCTCTTAGTCCTACTGCTTCCTGGCTTCAGAAACAAGATCTTTGCCTTCAGAAGCTCCAGCTAAGTGCTTTTCTAGGACTGGAAGGTACACAGCTGGATTCTAGCTTCTGTAGATCTGACTGAGCTGTAACCACTCAGTCCATTCTCCTCTGGTAGGTTTGATGAGCAGCTGGATCTTGGAACCAAGAATGGTTTGGGTTGGAGGGGCCCCAAAAGATCATCCAGTTCCAATCCCCTGCCCTGGGCAGGGACACCTCCCACCAGACCAGGTTGCTTCAAGCCCCATCCAGCCTGGCCTTGAACCCCTCCAGGGATGGGGCAGCCACAGCTTCTCTGGGCAACCTGTTCCAGTGTCTCACCATCCTCACAGGAAAGAATTTCTTTCTGGTATGAAATCTAAATCTCCCCTCTTTCAATTTAAAAAAACATTACCCCTCACCCTATGGTTCCCCTCCCGGATCATGAGTCCCTTCCCATCTCTCCTATAGGGCCTTGAAGGGGCTCTAAGTTCTCCCTGGAGCCTTCTCTTCTTCAGGCTGAACAACCCCAACTCCCTCAGTTTGTCCTCACAGGAGAGGTGCTCTAGCCTTCTAATCATTTCTGTGGCCACCTCTGGACCCGTTCCAACAGGTCCATGTCGTTCCTGTGTTGAGGACTCCAGAGCTGGATGCACTATTCCAGGTGGGGTCTCATTCATCCGATTGCCATACTGAGAGCGTTTTCTGCACTGAACACTGCAAGGGCTTTACACACACTTCTCTCTCTGTTTTATTCCTATCTGTAGGACGTGTCCACCTTTCTGTTGGAAGCTGCAGGAACTTCCAGGGAAGAAACCTGCAAGCTTAGGGACCTATAGATCTAGGCAGTGGCTGAGCTGATGTCTCTCGGACTGCAATTTGTGATCTTGGTTAGGGAGGGAGGGAGAGAGAAACAGGAATCTTAGCCCTAAATCCATGTTTTTTTCTCTGAAGCAGTTGACTTGATTTTACACTTCTCTCCAGAAATACTTAGCATTTATGAGCTGCGTCAACACATTTGCAATCTTCTTGGATAACCTGGAGTTGTGTCAATATTCTGGTTTTCAGAGTGGGATTAATAGAGAAAGGCGGTTTCGTTTCAGATTTCAGCCCCTCAAAAGTAATTCACGCTTCTGCTGCTGCACAGCAAACTGTGAATGCTGCTATGGAGATAGATGTAGATGAGATATGGCTGGTTGAAAGGATGGTGACTCTTGCAGCTAAAAACTGGCCCTTCAACTTGTGGGGAAAAATACAGAAGAACTTCCTGAATTAGACAACACTGTGCTGCTGGGTTTTTATAAGACGCCAGAGTTTTGTAGGAAGTAGCACCGGTCAGGACAACAGTCCTTACTGTAACATTTCTTCAAGGTTGAATTATTACACACACAGACACACACACTGCCCTCCTCCAAGTAATGAATTTGATCTGGTTCTTGATGAACTGATTTTAAGACACCATACATATAAAATACATATATTATATATAACAAGGGTAAGTGTAAAGTCTTGTATCTGGGCAAGAACAACCCCAGGTACCAGTATGGGTTGGGAACTGACCTGTTGGAGAGCAGCGTAGGGGAAAGGGACCTGGGGGTCCTGGTGGGCAGCAGGATGCCCATGAGCCAGCTCTGTGCCCTGGTGGCCAAGAAGGCCAATGGCCTCCTGGGGTGTATGAAAAGAGGGGTGGTCAGTAGGTCCAGAGAGGTTCTTCTCCCCTTCTACTCTGCCCTGGTGAGACCCCATCTGGAATAGTGTGTCCAGTTCTGGGCCCCTCAGCTCCAGAAGGACAGAGAACTGCTGGAGAGAGTCCAGGGCAGGGCTACAAAGATGCTGAAGGGAGTGGAGCATCTCCCAGAGGAGGAAAGGCTGAGGGAGCTGGGTCTCTTGAGCTTGGAGAAGAGGAGACTGAGGGGTGACCTCATGAATGTTTATCAATATGGAAAGGGTGAGTGTCAGGAGGATGGAGCCAGGCTCTTCTCAGTGACAGGCAATGACAGGACAAGGGGCAATGGGTACAAGCTGGAACAGAGGAGGTTCCACTGAAATATAAGGAAAAACTTCTTCCCAGTGAGGGTGAGGGAACACTGGAAGGGGCTGCCCAGAGAGGTTGTGGAGTCTCCTTCTCTGGAGACATTCCAAACCCACCTGGGCACGTTCCTGTGGGACCTGCTCTGGGTGTTCCTGCTCTGGCAGGGGGATTGGACTGGATGAGCTTTCAAGGTCCCTTCCAATCCCTGAGATTCTGTGATTCTGTGATATATTAAATACCTCATGTTTCATGATGCACCCACATGATGCTGCTGCCTTATTAATACTTAGGATCCCCACCTCCCATCTTTCCTAATTCACATAGTTCTCTGTTACTGATTAACAAGCAAAGCTCATCTGTGTTGCTGGTTTAGCTCACACCAGTAGCAGAATCGGTGGCAAGGTAGTGTTCTTTTGGGTTTGGGTTCTTCTGTGGTAAGGACAAGTCCTTCTATTTGTACCAGTAGCCCCCTTTTAACTTTAAAGAACAGGGGTTTTATTGATCCATTGACCCAATCATGCAGTAGATTGTTATGTTGAAGATGCAGTAAGAGGTGTAAATTGCTCCTGGGTTTTCTGAACTTCCATTTACTGCAGTGAATGTTATCTGTAGTGGGCTGTTGGAGTTTCTTTGGAGGAGGGGACCTTGTGGGTCACTTTTAGGGCCTTGAAGCTATAATTGAGCGAGTTAATGGGAAACAGCGTACATTGCTGTCTGCCCTCTGAGCTCTCTTGGAAACTCAAGCCTGGAGGGCACGTATATGTGTCTGGGATCCCAAATTCCAGAGCCTTCTCTGAAAAGAAGGTTCTTTCAGCTGTTCTTTAAAAAAGGATTCGTGCTCTGTTTTGCATTTCCGCAGAAAGAAGCAATTATAACATGACTTAGCAACAGGTAGGGAATGGGGTCTGCTTTCCTCAGCCTGAAACTCATGTTTTATTAGTGATACTTTCAAGCTGAGATTTAGGAAACTTGTCTGTGTGGTTTCTCTGTGCCTTTTGCTGAAACTCTTCCCCTGAGGAGCAGGAAATGTGAAACTTAAGGCCGTTCTTGATGTCCGATGCAGAGCGTTGTGTGCTCCACCTCGACGAGGCCTGGAAACTGTCTGAGTTGGGTTTGGGTCTGTGTTTAACAGCAGTGAGAAGCAGATTTGCTGGAGAAAGTTCAGATTTAAATAATAAAACCACAGAAGTGTATAATGAGCTTTAGCACCTCTTAAGCTCAGGCAATTGCTAAACTTCTGTGTTACTAGAACACAATTTAAGGTTTGAAAATCCATCTGGAATCTTGTCTGAAGAACCATAATTGTCCTTCCAGGCCTATCTCATATCTGATAATAAAACCTAGATGAGACACATTGCGTTGGGTTTTTGAAATGTGAATGTCAAGGTGGTTGAGGTTTGTCTCTAACCTTCTGGATGTGAAGAACAGGAACATGGAGGACAGAATATAAGGAACGATGCAGGGAGTAGAACTTCAGCCCGTGCTTTGCAGATGGAGAGCCTGTTGTTATCAAGGTGTTTTAATCAGTGTTTACTGAAGGAGCAGTAGTTCCACAACTGGGTTTCACAGGTTGTGCTTTCACTTCTGTGGCAGCTTAATGGCATCAGCTCTTCACTTGGGAGAAACCTCAATGCCATCCTTCAATGTTTCCTGTTGATTTACAGCAACTGGACAGACAAGGAGTGAGTGTGATGCTCAGAAACAAGATGAACTAGCAAAAAAATTTTTACCAAGTCCTGCCTGCTTCTAAATCTGTATTTCTACTCGTCATGTTCGTATCCCACACCAGGGATGTGCCCAGTAGGATGAGAGCACCGAGTCCATATTGTCATTTCTATTTTTTTTCCCTTTATTTTTTTATCCTTCTCCTCTTCCTGAAGAGTATATAGCAAATCATACAAGAGGAAACCTGATCTTTCAACAAATGGAAAGATGAAAGTAGAATAAAACAAACAAAAAGCTTAATTTAGATTAATCTGTGAAGATGAGAGAAAGCTGTTCTTTGAAATCTGACAGTTTTCTGCATTTTAAAGAACTCTTTGTATGCAGCAAAGAGGGAAAGCATTTGGGTTAAAAAGGTGTTCCCAAGAGGGAGAAAAATGGGAGTTGTGTTCATCCACAGGGACAACTCCAGAGTTATAAGAGCTGCAAGAATACTTCCAGTATCTGAAGGGAGCTACAGGAGAGCTGGAGAGGGACTATTTGTCGGGGAATGCAGTGACAGGACAAGGGGTAAAGGGTTTAAATTGGAAGAGGGGAGATTGAGATGAGATACCAGAAAGAAATTCTTTGCTGTGAGGGTGGTGAGACACTGGAAAAGGATGCCCAGAGAAGCTGTGGCTGCCCCATCCCTGGAGAGGTTCAAGGCCAGGCTGGATGGGGCTTGGAGCAACCTGGTCTGGTGGGAGGTGTCCCTGCCCAGGGCAGGGGGGATGGAACTGGATGGTCTTTAAGGTTCCTTCCAACCCAAACCATCCCATCCTATGATTCTATGGTACAGTTAGAGGAGTAGGGGACTCTTCTACTCGGCTGGAAAGATTTGACTCATGCCTCTGACAGGAACTGTGCAAGAAGAAGTCACGAGACGTGGTTTTTCCTCCCCCCACTGTGCTTCTCGAGTCTCTGCCATGTGTGGGTCATTAAGGAAGCAGATTTGTATGCTTTTGTTTTGCTTTGCTCCTGATATTTTCTTTGTAGCTACCAAACATGACAGTTGGTGCAATCCCTAAAGAAAAGCAAGAAGGATGCAGGCTGAATGGGTAACTGTCACATCTCGAGTGGCATCTTCAACCAGGCTGATGGTTTAGAAGCAGTACCTTTTGCTTGGGAACACAGAACATTTATGCCTTTTTGGTGTGGTTTAAGCCTGGCAGGGAGCTAAAAGGTTCAACTACAACAGGCTGAAACATTCATGGGAGAACTGTGTCTGCCAGTAGGTCGGTAACAACAACCTATTTTGTGTATTTGCCCTTTCACTGAAGGATAAAGATGGGCAAGTGAGATGTGAGTGAAGTCGCTGAGGTGTGGAAATCAGAGCCTGTATGAAAACAAAGCTCTGTTTGGTCTATATTTAAGGCCTGCTTTCGTACAGGTTGTGGGTTTTAAGCAGATTGGCTTCAAGTAGAGTTTGTTGAGACTTTTAACGACAATACTGTCAGAAATTGCCAATTAGTGGTAGTTAACCAGAACTTGATTTTGTGGGAGCATACTAGTTAAAACAAATACTTTATTATTATTATTATTTTTAATATTGTTGCTTGACATCCATCCCAGGGATGGGGCTTCCACAACTTCTTTGGGCATTGGAAGAGGTTGCCCAGAGAAGCTGTGGCTGCCCCATCCCTGGAGGGGTTCAAGGCCAGGCTGGATGGGGCTTGGAGCAACCTGGTCTGGTGGGAGGTGTCCCTGCCCAGGGCAGGGGGTTGGAACTGGATGACCTTTCAGGTCCCTTCCAACTCTAACCATTCTATGATTCTATGCTGTTTTCAGGAAGATTCCTTGGATTTAGGGTGAAGTTTCAGTAAAACCTGGAAAAGGCTGGTTATTTAGGGGGTTTAAGAATCCGTTACAGTCCTCCATGTTCCATTTTGTGGACTTCTCCAAAGCTGAGGAATTGAGCTTGAATCTGCTGTATTCAGAAGAGCAGATTCAGATTTAGAAGAGCAGATTTAGACTGGATTTTAGGAATAGGCTCTTTACTCTGAGGGTGGTGGAGCACTGGAAGAGGTTGCCCAGGGAGGTGGTTGAGGCCCCTTCCCTGGAGATATTCAAGGGGAGGCTCGAGGAAGCCCTGGGCAACCTGGTCTAGTTGGGGGTGTCCCTGCTGACTGCGGGGAGGTGGGACTGGATGACCCTAGAGGTCCCTTCCAGCCTGGACCATTCTGTGATTCTATATCCAAATCATAACTTACACATGGAAGATAATAGGAGGAGGAATTCAGATAGTTTGGGTCTTTATTAATGCCTTTCTGCAACGAGGTGAAGTCATGAAGCCTGCAGTTACGTTAGAAATTAACTATTTCTGCAGACTTGAAGCATGAATTATTTGCATGCTGTGCCTGTATGAAACAGTGTCTCGTGTGGGTGTGACGTTGCACGGGAAGGACAGGGCTGGCTTTATGCTAGCAGCAGAGTAGAGTGAAAAATGGGTCTTCCACGTACATCCCAGTGTGTTATTTGTGTTAATTTGGGGAAAAAACCAGATTTTTTTTCCTTTATCCTACAGTGTTTTGCATTACTTCAGTTATTACCTGGCTGTTACCAGTTCAGTTCTTTTGGATTTTCCTCTTTGTAGCCAGAAGAGGAGGTTTGTGCATCATTTTCATAACTTAATAAGCTGTTGCCATTCTTCAGAGACAAGTTCAGACTGTGGGGTTTCAGGGGATTACCGGGGGCGTTTATGTATTAATATAAAGTGATTATATCTCGATTTAACGACTTCCCCTGGGCTGAGCTGTTATAATTGATCACGTGGTCAGTTATCATGCACTTAAACAACGTGTATTTAGTGTGCTCTGTGCCCACAGGAGAGGAACAGGCACTACTTCAATCCCACTTCAGGGTGTCCTTGAAAGACTGTTCTAGGTGGTAGCAGAATGGGATGAAATTATTACAACAAAAAAACCCCCAACCCAACTGAAGGTACATCCTGAACTCCTGACATTGTTGCTGATGTTCCTGGTCAGCTGGAGACATGATTCTGTTTCAAAATGCCAGAAGCTCTGATAAAATCCAACAGGAAAGGGTAGGTGACTTGATGGTTTCCCACTCTCCTATGCTTAATGAGTCCTTAGAGCTCTGAGGACAGCCTTCATCCCCATCCTCCTTCTATTTTCTCCTTCCCACACACACTTCAGATGCTGTTTCCCTGTGCTGATGTATTCCTGTGGTTTAGAGTAGTGAGTGTTACCGACTGAGTTAAGGCAGAATAAAGCAAATGACTTCAAATTACAGGAGTTTTTACATACTTGATTCCAATTAGGGGAACTCTTGGCCGTGGGGGTGATTCTACTAAACTTGGGGGTCTTTTGGCTGGTGTCCTGGAGTTGATTCCTCTATGGATCTCTTAAAGCAGGGTGTACAGCACCGTGGTGTTGGGATTTATCTAACATTTCAGTGGGCATGAGCTGTGCTAGTAGCTTTAAAGAGGCACTTACACAGAAGACTTGTAGCTGCTGAGTGTATGGCAACTGCATTAGGTCACTGTCCGTAACAGTTTTCACAAAAGATTGATCCAGGGATGTTTTCTGCAGTGTCTGTCTGGCTTTACTCATGTACCCTCAGCTGAAGGGCAGAAGGAAAATGCATTGAATTGGATTTGAATCACAGAATCATAGAGTGGTCCAAGCTGGAAGGGACCTCTAGGGTCATGTAGTCCCACCTCCCCGCAGTCAGCAGGGACACCCCCAACCAGACCAGGTTGCCCAGGGCCTCCTCCAGCCTCCCCTTGAATATCTCCAGGGAAGGGGCCTCAACCTCCTCCCTGGGCAACCTGTTCCAGTGCTCCACCACCCTCAGAGTAAAGAACCTATTCCTAATATCCAACCTAAATCTGCTCTTCTCCAGCTTGAAGCCATTGCCCCTCGTCCTGTCACTGCAGGCCTTTGTAAACAGACTCTCCCCATCTCTCCTGTAGCCCCTTCAGGTACTGGGAGGCTGCTCTTAGTTCTCCTCAGAGCCTCCTCTTCTCCAGACTGAACAACCCCATCTCCCTCAGCCTGTTCTCATAGCAAAGGTTCTCCAACCCCTGATCATTTTTGTGACCCTCCTCTGGACCCACTCCATCATGTCCATGCCCTTCCATAAACTGAGGAGGTCCGTTGTCCCCAGGCAAAAGCAGTTTGAACGGCTGTAACTTTTACAAATAATTCTTCTCTTCTGATAACCCACTCTGAAGCGACTCTGAAGTTTATTACATTCCAGCACAACTTAATCTGTGACTGGATGTGCTGTTTGTTGACTCAAAAAAGCAGATTTCTTCATCGTTACCCAACCGGAGGCAGCACCTGTGAGGTCTCGGCTGAAGCAGTTCTGAGCGGTGACTGTACCTGTGTGATATTCCCCATATGGAGCCGTAGCTGAGCCTCCTGTGGAGCAGAATTCACATTTGGTGCACACAAAGGAACACTTTGCTGATGCTGTTCATTCTGTGTGGGCTCAGGAGGTAGGAAGGTGCCTAAAAAATCAAAGGCTTTAAATCACAGAATCACAGAATGGTTTGAGTTCGAAGGGACCTTCAAGATCATCCAGTTCCCACCCCCCTGCCCTGGGCAGGGACACCTCCCACCAGACCAGGTTGCTCCAAGCCCCATCCAGCCTGGCCTTGAACACTTCCAGGGATGGAGTATCTACAGTAAATCCTTAGTGTTAGTCCTCTGAACTAACTCATCAGTGACTAAAAGCCATCTGTCCCTTTATAGGAAACAGAGGGTGGCGTGTAGGGGACCCTCCCCATTTCAGCTAATATTTGGGAGCAGCTGTTTCTTTCCTTCTTCCTTTCAAGTACTTCAGGTTTGGGGCAGAGTGTCTGGAAAACTGTCTGGCAGAAAAGGACCTGGGGGTGTTGGTCCATTGTCTGCTGAACATGAGCCATCAGTGTGCCCAGGTGGCCAAGGAGGCCAACAGCATCCTGGCTTGGATCAGGAACAG
>VXBJ01003047.1:378687-393000 GCA_013400055.1 Nycticryphes semicollaris
TAGTGCTTA
Source organism: Nycticryphes semicollaris (assembly GCA_013400055.1). NCBI lineage: Eukaryota > Metazoa > Chordata > Aves > Charadriiformes > Rostratulidae > Nycticryphes > Nycticryphes semicollaris. Next base: position 378,697 of record VXBJ01003047.1, read on the forward strand.
GAGACACGGGTTAGTGATGGGTTTTATCAGAGTTGGGTTGATGGTTGGACTGGGTGATGTTGAAGGTCCCTTCCAACCCAGGGAATTCTATGACTCCATGAGTCTGTGACAGGTCCCCAGCCTTGCTGGTCTGTAAGGCAGGTCTCATGGCACTCGCCCTGCCTGCTCATCTGGTTCTTGTCCTCTGCAGCCCAGTGACTCCCTGCTTGTTGTTCCTGTTTCCACGCACACCCACCGGGTGCCACGTTTCCCGTGGAACCATTAGAACGTGGCTTTATGAACCTGGGTTGATGTGGTGGGTCTGGCTTGGACCATAGCACCGAAGGACACTGCTGCTGCGTGGCTGTAATGCATTTGGACATGATCCAAGTAAGAAACGAGGTTCCAGGCTGCAAAGGGGTAATAAGCAGCACTTATTTCCCTCCAGTTTCGTGCTGCTTTGTTGTGGCCTTCTTTTCAGGATGCTGGGGGTTCTGTGTTGATTCACCTCGCTCTCCGTCTAGCTGTGAAGCTGCAATGGGCTCAGATATGGCCATTTGAGGGTTTAAAGTTTGGTTTGCCCAATATTTAACGGGGATTGGGATGGGAAGAGAAGAGCTGATTGTAGGTGACATGGGAAAGCTTCTCTCCCATAGCTGGAGGTACCGGTTAAGGGTTCCAAAGTAAGACCACCCTCGCTTTTCCGTTGTCTCGTGCCAGGGGTGAATGTGGTGCTTGGACACTTGGTTCTTCCAGAGAAGGTGGGTGACCTACAGTCTGCTCTTCATTTCCCTCCTCTTAGTTTTTTGCCTTTCGTTAGGATTTTACTCGAGGGTTTGGTTGTTTGGGGTTTTTTTATTAATCTTTTCTTCTGCAGCGATACTGTGGTGTTAGAGCCTGGACAGCAGTTACTGCTTCCCAGCTGGGGACAACTTCGTTTGCTCCCAAAGGCAAGAAGTCGTTGTCTTCCTTGTATTCACTTACATCTTTACTTTCAGTTTGAATTTTCCTGTGTGACCTTGAACGTTCTCGTGTTCAAGGAGCAGAACCAGCAATTATGTCAGCACGGATTTTAGATGCGGTAATGGGACAGCTTTGTGGAACCAGCTGAAAAACTCAGGAAGACGAAGAGAAAGGAGATGGAACTTTTTTGTTTCCTAACCAGCTAAAACCCAGCTCTTAAGCAGGGGTGATGCTTGGTCCGATATGTGGAATACGTTTTATCTTTGGGAAAGATAATATATATTGCAGATCTGGCAGGAGCATCTCTCTCAAATGCTCCTACCTGTTAAAAAACGTAAATATTTCCACTGTAAATCTCACTACTCTTGTAACTCATGCAGAGAAAAGGTAACTTTTATATGAGACACTATTATTTTTCCCCTGTGCCTTTCTTTTTTCTTCTTTCTTTTTTCTTCTTTCTTTTTTCTTTTCTTTTTTCTTCTTTCTTTTTTCTTCTTTCTTTTTTCTTCTTTCTTTTTTCTTCTTTCTTTTTTCTTCTTTCTTTTTTCTTCTTTCTTTTTTCTTCTTTCTTTTTTCTTCTTTCTTTTTTCTTCTTTCTTTTTTCTTCTTTCTTTTTTCTTCTTTCTTTTTTCTTCTTTCTTTTTTCTTCTTTCTTTTTTCTTCTTTCTTTTTTCTTCTTTCTTTTTTCTTCTTTCTTTTTTCTTCTTTCTTTTTTCTTCTTTCTTTTTTCTTCTTTCTTTTTTCTTCTTTCTTTTTTCTTCTTTCTTTTTTCTTCTTTCTTTTTTCTTCTTTCTTTTTTCTTCTTTCTTTTTTCTTCTTTCTTTTTTCTTCTTTCTTTTTTCTTCTTTCTTTTTTCTTCTTTCTTTTTTCTTCTTTCTTTTTTCTTCTTTCTTTTTTCTTCTTTCTTNTTTTTTCAGCTAGAGGGGAGAGCTTCCACTGACTTAGGAATAGAACCGCTGTTTGCCTTAGTAAAAGTAAACATGAGCTGACTCTTAAATAATTGTCTCTGTAGGAATTCAGGTTTGCTCTTAATTGTTTCCCTGGCTCATCATTAACCGGGTCCGACCTGTTCCTCAGCATGTGACCCGTCTGAGAGTCCCTTTCATCAGCCAATAGTTCTGTGTGATGGGATCTGGAACGTCACAAAGATGAGTGCAAAGTCTGCTCGCTAATACAGCATTGCTGCTTTCTAATACAAGACTCAAGTTCAAGTGGGGGAGAAGAAAAAAAAAGAAGAAAGTGAGATTCTTTACTCTTGCTTGGAGAAAATGTGTTTTTCTTAGGTGGTATTTCCTAACAGGGACTTGCCTTCTGTGGTGGCTCGTTGCCAGCCCTCAGCTGGCAAGGTGCTGCTCCTTCAGGGTAGCAGTCTGAGCCCTGGAAGAGCTGGTCACCTTCCTTATGTGCAAACATCTACCCCCCATCTTCCACGTCGAAGTGGCTGCGGGAGTTTGGCAGAGGCTGTCGGTGACTTTTTGGTGAAGAACGCGTGCGTTGCACGCCGTGCGTGTCCTTCTGCAGCTCCTGAGCAAAGTCCAGCAGCAGCTGTACCTACCCAAGGAACCTCGAGCTAAAGGGTCAGACTTTGCACTGAAATGCATTGAAATCACACACAAGGTCTGGTCAGGCTCTGTTACGGGATTGGTAGTGTCCAGAAGGATGGGAGGAACCTCTGGTAGTCCCATTCCTCCTGTCTTGCAGAGCTCCTTGGCAGGTGGGAGGAATCGGGAAGTGGGGAAGGGAAGCCCAGAAAGGGTGAGGTAACCTAGGAACCCATCAAAACTCTGCTCTGATCTTTGGTCTCTGACTGTTACTGGTGTGTTTATGGGGCAGAACTGGGACTTCTATGTGCTGTGCCTAGGCCTTTGGCTCTTCTGTACAGGACCAAAAAGCTGGTTAAATGAGGGAGGCATTATCCTTATAAACACCACCATCAGCAGTGAAGCCAAAAACTTCAGGGCCTGTGCTTTATGGAAAATAATCCTGGGTTTCCAGCAGTTTTGCTCTTCCCCTCCAGTGCCAAAACCCTTTCCCTGCTTGTTTCCCAAATAGGGCAATGGAAGGAGCCAGCAGAGGAGAAGCTTGTCCTCGAGGAAAAGGGATATTGACTTTTATCTGAGGAGTTTTGAAGCCAGTTCTTGCTTTAAATCAAATTCTGTAAGATCTTACTGTGTACGTGTGAGAGACCGTGATGCACTTTACCTCCGTGATGCTCTTGTAGTGTCATCGAGTAGTGTCATGTAGTGTCATAGAACAGTTTGGGTTGGAAGGGACCTTAAAGACCATCCAGTTCCATCCCCCTACCCTGGGCAGGGACACCTCCCACCAGACCAGGTTGCTCCAAGCCCCATCCAGCCTGGCCTTGAACCCCTCCAGGGATGGGGCAGCCACAGCTTCTCTGGGCAACCTCTTCCAGTGTCTCACCACCTAAAAAAGCCTGATTTAAATTGTCTCAAAGCCTAATTTAAATGTTGGGTTTTCTCAGTAAAGCTCTATGAGTTCACGAGTCTGGACAAATGTCTGTGGTTTAAGTGGTTCAGTGATTATATGTATATTGTGATTAAATATCTAAATGAGTAGTCGCTTCAGTAAGATATCTATTAAAAAACAATCCCAATGAAAATAATTATATGGCTGTAAAGAAATACATATTTTTAGCATCTGTGCACTGCAGCATGTTTATGTTAATATGAAGGAGTACAAAGGATGGATTTCTTGAACTCCTCGACCTGCAGGTGTGTGCCATAAATTGAGATTTCAAGAAGCTCAGCTTCTCTGCTGCCTGTACCAGTCCCACCAGTTTGCTTTTGGCTTTTGTATGAAGGTGGAGCTGCTGAAGACTGTTGGCCAACGTCTACTTTTCCTGCTCTGCCTTTTTTTCCTGTTTGCTGACTCGAATAAGCAAGGTATCACTTTTCAATGCATACCAGCAAAAAATTGAAAAGAGAAATGTTTTTCTTTTTTTTTCTGAATAATATCCTTATTAAGCAAGGTTAAGCTGGAAAATGCTAAATAACTATAATAATGCTAAATAACAAGAAGCCAGAGAAATCAGTGTCTGTTCAGTCCTTGGTGCATTTTTTTTCCCTTTAATTTATTTTTTTCTTGAGATTGAAAAGCCTCTTCTCACTTTGATATTTTGATGCATATCTACAGAATTTAAATTTTCTATATTTTATACATTTTAATTTTGGTCTGAGTTCTTAAATCCCCAGACCTGAACTGGGATGAACTTCCCTCTGACTGGAATTGTATCAGGAATTGTATGGAATTGGCTGATCAGCTACGCCGTGCTAATTTCCCCTCAGTTATCTACTTACGTTCGTTTTAGGAGTGGGATTAAATACCCAATGAACTTGGAATGCAAATATTTAAAATGCAGGCTTTGTTTCAGATAATTTTTCCAAGGGAGAGCCTTTATTTAATAAACACAAAGGAGGTGTTTTCTTTACTTGCAGTGAAATGATGCATCTCTAGGTGGCGGTAGGACACACCGGGACTTTTTTCTGTCTGTAAAATGGGAAAGAATTAGCTGTAACACGGGGACTGTGTGTAAAACAGTGTCGAAAACCCATTATCTAATTCACCGGAGACATGTTATGAGACAAATATTAGAATTAACATTATTACTGAAGGAATTCCTTTCTTATTTAACTGCTTAACATAAGTCACAGGTCATTTGTAACCGAAGTTCTGTTTTTAACAGATTTTTTTTTTGATAGTTTTCTTCATTACTTAAAGATGTCTTTTACTGCAGTTTTAACTGTATTTAGGGGGAAAAAAAAAAACAAAAAACAAACCAAAATAATAATAATAAAAAAAAGGATAGTGAGCCATAAAAGTGAGGATCCCACATACTATCATGCTGTCATATTTTGTCATGCCTGTGGCACCCCAGTCTGCCTGGGAAGGGCCACAGAAATACCAGGGAAGACAAGTCTGCTCCTAGCCAGGGTCAAGCAAACATCAAGTTATTTTGCATACGTATACTTTGAGTTTAGAAGATGTAAAGGTGTTACACTGAGATAAAGCATGTCGTGGATATTAGTTTTGCAGTGTGATACCTTTGAAGTGTCCATTTCCCTCCTTTCTTTCTCAAGTGACACTAAAATACATTAAGCTGAAAATAAGGCTCAGATGATGTGTCACTGCTTCCTGTTCAAAACTAACATGTTTTATGAAATCCAAGTAAAAATCACTGGTGGTTTGTATCCCACATTTCAAAATGTAAGGATATTAAAACTGCAATTTAAACCCTCACACAGGAATTCTGTTGACAGCACCCTGGGCTGCATCAAAAGCAGCGTGGCCAGCAGGTTGCAGGAGGTGATTCTCCCCATCCCCACCCCGTTCTCGTGAGACACCACCTGGAGAACCATGTCCAGTTCTGGAGTCCTCAGCACAGAAGGGACATGGACCTGTTGGAAAGGGTCCAGAGGAGGGCCACGAAGATGATCAGAGGGATGGAACAGGACAGGGTGAGGGAGCTGGGGTTGTTCAGCCTGGAGAAGGCTCCTCCAGAGAGACCTTAGTGCTCCTTCCAGTCCCTAAAGGGGCTCCAGGAGAGATGGGGAGGGACTCTTTGTCAGGGAGTGGAGTGACAGGACAAGGGGTAAAGGTTTTAAATTGAAAGAGGGGAGATTTAGGTTAGACACCAGAAGGAAATTCTTTGCTGTGAGGGTGGTGAGACACTGGAAGAGGTTGCCCAGAGAAGCTGTGGCTGCCCCATCCCTGGAGGGGTTCAAGGCCAGGCTGGATGGGGCTTGGAGCAACCTGGTCTGGTGGGAGGTGTCCCTGCCCAGGGCAGGGGGTTGGAACTGGATGATCTTGAAGGTCCCTTCCAACCCACAGCATCCTGTGATTCTATGAAATATTTGTGTATAGTAATGCCATAGCAGTCTTTCCTATGGTTTTCTAAAATGACATGTGTAAAACATGACTGAAACAGAATAAAAATTGTGCTGCTTGCTTTAAAAATTAATATTAAAAGGCCTGATTTATACTTATTATATTGAAGGTACTAACTTGATCTTTAAACTGTCTGTTTCTCCCTAGACACTTGAATACGTTCCCAGCCTTTCTATGAAACCCTGGCCTTTGTTTTTCACTTGGCAAAACCCACTCACTAGTTGTTCTGGGACTTCTTAAGTGCAGCCTTTGCAGTCTTGAGTATCAGTTTGTGTCAACTTTTATGGCTTGAGAATTGTCGAGCAAAAAATGCGTAAAATGAGGTGGGAATTGCCTGCCCCCCCATTAAAATTTCTCTTCCTCTGCCCCAACAGCTGCCGAAATACAAAGGATACTCCATCAGCTTGGAACACCCCAAGACACGCCGGAGCTGAGGCAGCAGCTGTGAGTATTTCTCATGAAAACCTTTCATTTCAGTGTGTTGCAAACGATCTCCTGGTAAGTGCTGAGGTGGTTTCTCGTTAGGATGAGCTCTTGATCTCGGCGACAAAGGCAAACGGAGAGAAATGCTTGGAATTCAAGTGTCAGGATGCGCTATTTAGAACGAATCTTGGATAATCAGTAAAATAGGCAGCTGGTTTGCCTGTGAACGTTGCCTGCAGTATCAATACATCTATAGAACAGTCAATACATCTGAAAAAAAAAAGAAAAATGACAGGACCAGCGAGTGATATCGCTGCTGTGAAAGACAAACACTGTATCCTGGCCCCTCAATCAACTCCTCAAAAATCTAAGTTTCACAAGACAGTGAATGTTTTGGGGTTCTGTGAGATGCGATCCCGGGGGGAGAGAAGGGAAATGTCTATTTAGTGATGAAAGTGAGGGATGATGTTACAGAGCAGACATGTACCAGTAATAATAAGATAGCAGAAGTGAAGTAAGGCTCCAGGGCAGACGCTGTGCTGTAGCTGGGTCACCTGAAAGTGATCTTTTATGTGCCACTAGCAGAGCCAGTCAGCTGCACTCCACTTCTCTGCACAGCCTAATTGACCACTATGATTCTATTTTTTTTCTGTTAAACTCCTTTATCACACTAATCACAGCACAATAAATGCCCGTAAACGACGTGTTGTGCCAATAACCCTGTGAGGGAGAATGTTGCCAGGCTTCAGTGCGGGTTAACGCTATGCCGAGGTGGGTGTTTACCAAAGGCATCATTCCTCTTCTTTAAACAGCCAAATTGCTTTAAAATAGCCCCAGTTCAGGGTCCATAATGTCAGCCAGGTACAATCCACAGTGAGTATCCTACGGGAGACTGAGGAGGTGAAGATCAACACACAGAGGCAGGATCTAGGCAGAAATTCACAACTACGTTCCAGTCCCTCTGTGGAGGTAACACACACCATAAGCTTCATTAAGTTCTCATCTCCTCCTTTTTTCACTGGTCTGAACGTTTGGCCTTTCCTTTCGTGTTGGTATGTGTCTGAGGAGTTATTTGATTATTTTAAATACGGATGTTGATTGCTTACTAATAGCTTTGCAGATAAAAATCTTTGTATATACACTGGGGAGGAGGATGCAAAAGCTGGTAAAGAATTTGAGTTGCTCCAGGAAAAAAAAAAAAAAAAAACATAATAAAAGATTGGTAAAGAAATATGTGATGGTATCAGAAGCAAAATAGCAATGCTGTTGAAAACAAGGCTTTATTTCTTTGCCTTTTTTTAAGCACTGTTAAAGCTATTAGTAAATAATGAAGCTTTCCGCTGAGTTCACCCGTACCGTATCATCAGCAGATAGAGATCTCTTTAAATAAGCTTCCCAGCAACTGTCAGGAGTTGATCTTTCATGGGCTTTGGTATCAAATTATATTCAAGCCACAGGACATTTTTCCACACACATGAAAAAAAAAAACCCCACCTTGGTCTTCTCTACAGTTATTCCAAACTTGGAAATGACCACGTGTTTCCAACCATCGTCAGCCTCAAAAGGTCTATGAAAAGCATCTTAAAACATTCATCATAACAAGAAACCCACTGGTGCATGTTGGGAAAATAATCCTTAAAAAAAACCCCAAAAAAAACCCCCAAAAAAAGAAAAAGTGAGTAATGATGCTGTGGCATCAATAATGACTCAATAATGAAGGAACATGCCTTCTTCAGCATCTGGCCCACCTGGAATCCATGATGTCATGCCTTTACAGTGAAGAAAGGAATAGAAATGTTTTAGGGCACTTTAGAGAGCGTTTAGTAGCGCTGCTTTTCAGAGAATCAGTGAAATTCAAACACAGCAACCCGGTGGTCTCTAATGGCACTTTGCATTTTTGTTTCTAGGCAGCAGAAGCAGCAATACACCAACCAGCTCGCCAAAGAAACCGACAAATACATCAAAGAGTTTGGTTCTCTGCCTGCAACAAGCGAACAGGTATAAAGCCAAAATGTGTGGCTTGTTTGGCTACTGTGTTGGCTCATGTAGAGGGTTTTGAGAGGCTTCAGCTCTGCCTCTTTTTGTCACCCTAACCAGGCTTTAAGAATGCTGGGACAGTCACAACAAAAGAAGGTTTTGTTGCAGTCCAGACTTGTTCTAAAGTTATCAGCAAAGAGGTAGCTCAACTGAAAGGGTAGGAATCAAGTGCTGGTGATTTCGGGGAGCTGGGCATTTTGTAAGTATAGAATGGTTTGGGTTGGANGGCTTTAAGGTCTCCCTGGAGCCTTCTCTTCTCCAGGCTGAACAACCCCAGCTCTCTCAGCCGAAGGGCTCTGATCATCTTCGTGGCCCTCCTCTGGACCCCCTCCAATACATACATGTCCTTCCTGTGCTGAGGGGTCAAGAACTGTATGCAGTGCTCCTGGTGGGGTCTCACCAGAGCAGAGCAGAGGGGCAGAATTCACTGCAGTGATGCTAAATCTGACCCTGCAGACACTCTGCTGCCCAGCTCAAGGAATTGTACCCCAAAATCTCTTGCAGGGCGAATGGCCAGACTGTCTGAATGATTTGATTATACACAGTGGGTCTGTTCTACATCACCCAGACCAGCCCATGTGCTCTGCCTTGTCCACAGGCTCTGCCTCTGTTAAGAGCAGCCTACGGGAGTTGTTACTGAAACAGCTTCTGCAGTCCTTAAACTGCTTCCTTCCCACGTCTGTGTAACATCTCCTCGGGATGTAACGTGCGAGATGGCTGTTGTCATTTAGCACACTCCTGTCAGCCATCCTGTGGTTTCTTATTCCAGCAAAATCCGTTGCTTAAATGAGGGAAGAGCAGCAGGTTCCCAGAAGAAAAGCTGATGTGGGTTATCGTCGTTTAAACAACTTGCCTGGCCTGTGGCTGGTTACTGAGAAAATGACTTGTCCTGAAACACTGAACTCACCACACATGATCCACGTGTTCAAGCTGTAAACTTCTAGTGGAGGTGTTAAAACTTGGTCTTGGTATATAACCTCCAGGCCAGGAAATATATGTTTGGGGTGGGTTTTTTGTTGTTTTTCTGTTTTTTATCTTGTAGCTGAAAACTAGATGGTGAGATGTTTCACTCTAATTTTACATTCATCAAAGCTTCCTTGCAATGAAAGGCTCACATAACAGATTGATGAATGGCATTTGGAGCAGTCTTGGAAATTTGGAAGGAAGGGTTGATTTAATGTATACGTTTAGGAAAACATGCTGGAGGCTGTCCTGTGAGTCCGTTATTCCTCTTCCCACCCCTATATCTTAAAAACCAAACCAAACCAAACCCCAAACTAACAACAACAACAAAACCAAACCCCACACTGAACAAACCAACCAAAATAAACAAAAAAAAAACCAAACCCCAAAACACCAAGTCTGAAAGATCAGAACAGGTATTTTTTTACCCATTTTTAAGCACTTATGGGAGGATACGAACCCACTGCTGGATGCAGCTCAATATATATTTCCAGCATTTATGTAAAATACATGTGAAGTGCCCTGTTCTTTCTTTTCTGTGCTCTTCTCCCACCCCATTCAGTCAACTTGGGGTAACTTGAGCCATTCTGGGATTGTAGCATCCTCGACATCAAAATATTTCGCACTTAAACAGTAAGTTTTATAATTAATAGGTAATAAGGAAGGTAGAAGATTTCTTGTCCCTGCCCATTTCTTGTTTCCAGCTGTTAAATGAACACAAACATGTCTTTAAATTTAAATTTACTCTTTAAATTGTGTAGAGTTATGAGATCCCAGAGGAAGGTTTGTCCATACGGTTGCACAAGGTTTTGTAGAGCCATTTAGAGAAGAAAAAGACTGTATGCCTCGGCATTGAGCAGCCTGAGCTTTGAAAAGCCAGAGCTCATTTGACTCGGTAAAACTATTTTTCTTTTCTCTTGTAGCGTCAAAGGAAAATACAGAAAGACCGACTCGTGGGGGAGTTCACCACAGCGCTAACCAATTTCCAACGGCTCCAAAGGCAAGCTGCTGAGAAAGAAAAAGACTTTGTAGCCAGAGTAAGAGCCAGCTCAAAGGTATCTGTAAGTATCGGGACACGATCCATTGCAATGTTTACTGGTGTTGGAGGTCAAATTTGCCTCCTCAGTCCTACTTTGGAAAAGCTCATGTTTGATTCCAGATACTGCAGAACGTGCGCTAAATGATTTCATAGTAAAGGCTGAATTAAGTTACTATTGCTTTTCTCCTTGCCTTTGTTACCCAAAGGTATGAGTTGCCCTTGGGTTTATGCCATAATCTCAGACAAAGTAATTTTAAATACATTTTGAAATGCTTTTGCTGGACCTCTAGATATCAACAGTATTTTCTTACAGGGAAGAATCACTTCCCAGATTTCTCTGCCCTATCACAGTGGAGAAGTGCCGAGAAGCTTGAGATGCTGAGCTTTTTCCTTGTTGGCACATCAAATTTTGCCTTTTCACTCTGTGCCAAACACACGTTGTACATTTTAGCAGGCAGTTCCTGAGCTGAATAGTTTTGCTTGTATTTCAGCTTTATCTTTTTACCCGTTTTTAAGCACTTATGGGAGGATGCGAACCCACTTCTGGATGCAGCTCAATATATATTTCCAGCATTGTTTTATTTTTTAAGCTTTATTTATATTATTATTTATATTATTAAGCTTTATTTTTTTTTATTTCTTGCACGCAGAAAGCAGGAGAACATGTTAAATCATGTTTCAGTTTGAAGTTGATTTACTATAAACCTTGTGATATCGACTCATTGCAGAAATGCTGACAGGGCTCTTTTCAGGGCCATAATGTTTTATGTATATTTTTAATCACTGATCCTGTAGGGTGGTGCTGCTGAAGATGGCTACAAAGAAGGAACAATTGTCTCTTGGGACAGGTAGGATGAATTTGTTAATAAGTCTTAACCTCGCTCAGAATAATAAATGACCTGAAGGGAAGCCAGATGCCCTTTTTAAATTACTTTTTAATTTTTAAAGATTTTTTTTAATCAATTGCCTTTTTTTCTGGAGGGAGATAGGATAAATTGTTCAGTTAGGCTTTCTTCCCTAGGGCAAGTATATATAAGAGGCTTTGGTGCAATAGATGGGAAGAAATAGGAGCAGTTCACATCTCCATGGTTTTTTTCCCATGTTTCAGCTTTAATCATCTTCTTAAACTTACCTTAAACCTATTTGGGTTTCCTGAGACCCAGACTTAGGTAAGTGGGTCCAGACAATGGAGCTGGTGAGGGGTCTGGAGAAAAGGGTCTTGTGAGGAGCAGCTGAGGGAGCTGGGGGTGTTCAACCTGGAGAAAAGGAGGCTGAGGGGAGACCTTCTCGCTCTCTACAACTCCCTGAAAGGAGGGTGTAGCCAGGGGGGGTCGGTCTCTTCTCCCAAGTCACAGGCCATGGGACAAGAGGAAATGGCCTCAAGTTGCACCAGGGGAGGTTCAGATTGGATATTTGGACAAATGTTTACAGTAAAAGGGTTCTTAACCCTTGGCATGGGCTGCCCAGGGCAGGGGTTGAGGCACCATCCCTGGAGGGATTGAAAATCCGGGTTGACATAGTGCTGAGTGACACGGGTTAGTGATGGGTTTTATCAGAGTTGGGTTGATGGTTGGATTCTGCGATCTTAAAGGTCCCTTCCAGCCCAGACAATTCTATGATTCTAAGCAGTTTCCAACCTGTGAATAAAGTAAAACTGTGCAGTTGTGATAAGCGTTTGATGTTTACTGGGATCTCTTCCTGCTTTCACACTCTCCAAGAACTGCTTCTCAGTCAGTTTATGGAAGGACATGGACCTGGTGGAGCAGGTCCAGAGGAGGGCCATGAAAATGATTNCAGCTTCCTATACCAAAGATGTGAGCACTGGTAGCTACAGCTAAAGGGTAAAAATGTGTATATTTTCTTTTAATTGACAATGTAAAGTATTTGCTATGTACTTAACTGTCTTTTTATTCTTCTGAGTTATTTCACATCCTGCCTGTTCAGTTCTATGTGGGTTTATTTTTATTTTTTTTTGTTGTTGTTGTTGCTTGATAGTCTACCACAAGCACAAGTGCAAGATGAGGAAATTACAGAGGATGACCTCCGTCTCATCGAGGAGAGGGAATCTTCCATTAGGCAGCTTGAGGTAAGGACAAGTGGTTTCACAGCAGCACATGCTTTTAATGGTTTCAGAGGAAAAAAACAACATTTTATAGTGGTGTGAGCATTAATTGCAGATATTAATCTGGAGGAGTTAGGGTTTGTGGGTGTGGTTTGGTTTTTGGTGGGTTTTATATTTCCTTCCAAACTATAAATTTGGCTTTTGCATGTGAAATGTGCATTACAAATCTGGTGTGTGAAAGCCAGGTTTGGATACTGTGTTTAACTTCAGTGGGTCAGGTATGGAGTAAGAGAGCACTTGTGTGTGATTGCAAGAAAAAATACAGATCATTTTTTTCCAGCATAGTTGTCATAACCTTTTTTTTTTAAGAGTGACTATAAGTGAAGCAAAATTATACCTTTCCTTCCAGGTTTTCCCAGTGTATTGTTTAAAATCTCTGTTTTCTAAGTGGCTTTTTTGAATATTCCTGGAGATGCAGAGATACTCCCTTTCATTCCATCTTCTGTAATTAAGGGCTTGTCAAAAATTTAAAAACCTTTAAAAACAAGATGTGAACTACACACACACACACAAAAAAAAAAAAGATACTGACATCAGGAGACATCTTGAAAGAGAAAATTAATTTTCCCAGTCGGTCTGGAATCCACATCTCTGCCATCAACAGGAGAGACGCTGGAACTGGAGTTTGGTCAGGATGTCTTGTTGAGGCGTGGGGCAAAATCCATTCTATGGATAAATTTTTCCATAATCTCTCCCTTCCCACTCCTAATTACAGTGAATTGAACTAAACCCGTATCAGTCATTAATTAAGAAGAGACCATATGTGCAGTGGTAACTCGGAATCTATCGCTTCATCGTAAGCGGATGGGAATTGGGGTTATTCAGTAGAGGTGCAAGTGCCTGCTCGTATTACAGAGGTAGTTTCTGTAAATTTAAATGTGTGCACTCTTGTTGTGTAAAAAGTCATGGATGTGTACTTGGGCAGAAAAGGAGCAGCATTTATACCTAAATGGACAGAGATGCTTAGAATATATTATCTCAATTAATGCACTGATTGTTTCCTCGCAGGCAGATATTATGGACATCAATGAAATTTTTAAAGATCTAGGAATGATGATCCACGAACAAGGTGATGTAATAGGTAAGTCCAATTCAAATACTCTCTGCAAATTTTGTATTCTGTCTCCCTGGAGAGCAACAGTGTGAACTTTCTTAGGCTGGAAAGATTTCTCTAATGAGAATATCGATGTTAAAGCAAATCAGTTAAACCTAATAATGGGGAGATTGGCTGAGGTGACTGGAAATACATTGAGAAACCTGTTAGAAGTGTAGTTTAAAACATTATGTAGCTCTTCATGCATATAAAATGTCTCTAAAGGTAGCTTATTGAACTGTTTGTACATAAAATTGGAGTTCTTGTGGGGATTTTTAAGGTATTGACTAATGCCTTAAGTGCAGATTCAGCAAAGGTTCCTGCTTTGCCCTCCATGCAGACAGGTTGATGTTTTTAATGAAACATGGTTGGAAATGACATTTTCTGAGTCTGCTGCTAAGCCACGCTGTTGGCTGTGTCCAGCACGTGTTTTCAAGGCTTTTCCTATCACCTTAGCCCATCATCTCTTCATATTTTTCAGGGGGGTGCGGGGGGGAGGAAGCGGAAATAATAAATCTGTGTCAGTGTAACAGAATACCAAATCAGAGTCATGCCTCTTGGGGTGGTTTTGTGTGTCTCTTTCCTCTGATTTCACAGGACTTAGCATTTTTCAAAATCTGAGCAGAGGGTAGTCAGTAGCAAGTTGGAGGACAAGTAAAAGTTGGTTTTGTTTTTTTTTTTTTTAAAAAAAAGTTGGTTTTTTTTTAAAAAACAAAGTTGGGGTTTTTTTTAAAAAACAAAGTTGTTTTTTTTAAAAAACAAAGTTGGTTTTTTTTT
>VXBJ01003047.1:393069-406419 GCA_013400055.1 Nycticryphes semicollaris
TTTTTTTTTTTTTTTAAAAAAAAAGTTGGGTTTTTTTTTTTTTAAAAACAAAGTTGGGTTTTGGTTTTTTTTTTTAAAAACAAAGTTGGGTTTTGGTTTTTTTTTTAAAAAAAAATAAAAGTAGTGAAAGTTTCTACCCCAGTTGTTATTGAAGTTTCAGCCCTGGTTCTAGTCCAGGGGGGCTGTTACTGACATTAATTCAGCCACTCGTGGGTGGTTCAGAAATGAACTCAGGTAGAAATACAGGACACATCAAGCTTCCAGGGCAGGGGGTTGGAACTGGATGATCTTCAAAGTCCCTTCCAACTCAAACCCTTCTGTGATTCGGTGATAATCAAGCTACAAAACGTGGGGTATTGAGGAAGACACCAGCAGCAGTTGGCAGGGCAGCTGTTTCCTATGATCCTAAGTGTATTTCAGCAACCCAAACCTTTGGCTGGGTGATGACTAACCACAATTTCACATCTTCCCTTTTAAAATAAAGACAGCATCGAAGCCAACGTGGAAAACGCAGAGGTACACGTGCAGCAAGCGAACCAGCAGCTGTCGAGAGCAGCAAACTACCAGGTACCGTCAGTGCCGACTGCCTGTTGTCTGTAACAGCCCTTTCTCAGTCCTCATTTCTACTTTCTTACACAGTTCAGATTTTGCTCACTGATTTCCTCAGAGTTTGGGGCCTTACCTAAAGGTTTGTGTTAGACTGCGATGGTGTTTCTCGGTCGCGGTGAAACAAAAAGCCAGCGAGCTCTGAAAGCTTTGGGTTTCCTGTAAAATTAGCCAGGGGGTTTCAGAGCACCTTGGAGTTACACTTTTATTTAAAAAAAAAACAAAACAAAATAACCCTGAACAATCCAACCCCTCCTTTGACAGCTCCACTTCTTTGGAGCAAGCCTCTAAAGATCCCTGGAGGAATTAGAGCAGGGAAGACTTTGGAAGATTCTGCCAGTTAGCGCGAGTTTTTGCTGTCTAAAATCTTGTCAGAGCTGAATGTCCTGAATACAGCCAGCTCCTGGTAATTGCTGTCCTCTTGCTAAAAACATATCTCAAACTCTCAAACGTTTTTTTTTAAAGCTTTCTTTAAATACCTTTAAATCCCAGTTCTTTTTAACATTTTGAAACTTACTAGAAATGATCTTATTAGTAATAAATCTTCCCTCTTAAGTCAGAGTTAGAGAGTTAATCCTTAGACTTCTTTTTTATTATTATTACTATTTTTTTTTAATCCTCTTATGAGGACAGTAAATCAATGACAAAATGTCTGAAGGATTGCCTGCTGCTCTCAGAAGTGGGAGAGGGAAAGGGGCAGATGCATCCTCGAACTGTATTCTAGGTGGCACCAACTGGCACTTAAATAATCCCATTTTGATACCCCAACAAAGTTTGGCATGAGGTGAGAAACCAGTAGAAGGCATAATCTTCTGAGGAAGGTGTTAGTTTTTTTGCTTGGAATGTGAAATGGGAAAAAAAAATGTGTTTTATCTTGAGGAGGAAACGTTATAAAGATGAGACCATTTCTGCCTCCTCCACTGTGGACTGACTGTTTTCCTCTGGACGCGGTCACCCCTTCTCTCACGTTTTCCTTCCCTCAGTGTTCCAATTCCATCCATTCATTGTGATATCAGTTTATTACATACTCCAGAAAACACCACTGAAATAATATAAGCCAGAAAACACCACTGAAATAATCCTGTTGACTAATATAAGCCATAAAAGTGAATTCTGTGCTGCGTCACATGGAATTGTCTGTGTTGGAAGGGACCTTGAAGATCGAGTCCAACCAGCCACGTAACGCTGATAAAGAAACCCCCATCACTAAACCGTGTCACTAAGCACTAAATTGTGGATAAATTTCTTTCTTGAACAGCTTTGTATGACCTGTTGTTAGGAAGGACATAGTTTAGTTCGATCATAAAAGCAGTAGGAAAGGCTGAGGGACTGGGGTCTGTTTAGTCTGGAGAAGAGAAGGCTGAGGGGGGATCTGACCAACACCTAGAAATACTTCAAGGGTGGGTGTCAGGAGGATGGGGCCAGTCTGTTTTCAGTGGTGCCCAGGGACAGGACAAAAGAGAACAGGCACAAACTTGACCATTAGAAGTTCCATCTGAACATGAGGAGGAACTTCTTCACTTTGAGGGTAGCAGAGCCCTGGAACAGGCTGCCCAGAGTCTCCATCTCCATCCAGATGGTGAAGTCTCCATCTCTGGAGACATTCCAGACCTGCCTGGACATGTTCCTTTGGAACATGACCATAAGAAGTTCCATCTCAACATGAGGAGGAACTCCTTTCCTGTGAGGGTGGCAGAGCCCTGGCAGAGGCTGCCCAAAGAGGTGGTGGAGTCTCCATCTCTGGAGACATTCAAACCCACGTGGACACGTTCCTGTGGGACCTGCTCTGGGTGGACCTGCTCTGGCAGGGGGTTGGACTAGATGATCTCCAGAAGTCCCTTCCAACCCTATAGCATTCTGTGATTCCATGAATCTTCTGATCCTAGTGGTGCAGTTTTAATTAACTCTTTGTGGGTTTTTTTTTTCTCCATTGACAGCAAAGGTCCCGAAAGAAGATGTGTATCCTCATCATTGTCCTTGTCGTTGGGTTATTGCTCCTTGGAATCGTCATATGGTTGTTGAGCAGATAAGTCTCTGGAGAAAGCCTTGCTGTTGGTATTTAAATTATGAGAGAAAATTCCCGGTCGTGGTTTGCTCATTGTGAAGCTGAGTGAAATAACCCTTCTGTACTTCATCACACTTAATTGTTTTTATAAATAAATATATATATATATATATATAAAACATTTTATTTTAACCTGGGAAGTAATGTTCTTGATACTACCACCAGTATAACAGCCCGTCCTCTTGGATGTGAGTGCTGTCTTGCCAGAGGATAAACAGTTGACATTGTAGACTGGAAACATAAAAACCACTTAAGGTTTAGGGAGGGGGGCAGGGGGGGGAAGGCTAATAATCCTGCTAATTGTTTTTTGAAGGGATGGGTGATTATCTCTTGGGATATTGCTAAGCGTTGCTGCCAAAACAAACTCCTGAACTGTTGCTTGAGGCAACGAACTCCCGTCTTGACGCTTATTTTTAAGTTAGAAACCTTCTTTTTCTCTCTTGCCCTTCCGTCCCACCCGCCTGTTTGACAGGGGTGGTTCAGAAACAGCACCTGGGTTGCTGAAGTTGCTTTTAAAAAACAACTGAGGCCTTTGGACTGAGCCTTTGATAACCTTTTCACGCTTCGTGTATCTCTGTACCTGGCGTTGAGGCCGGTTGTGCCTGGAAGCGCCTCCTGCCGAAAAGGGACCTTGGATGGATGATGTCATTACCATGGATTTCTGTCAGTTTCGGTCCTTGCGTTAGGAAATAACCGTGTTCCACGTCCGGTGTCTCCGAGTTGGGTGAGATGAAAATGGGCGAGATGCTGGGAAGGAGGAAAATTCCCAGTCTCCTAACTGGGAAAGAGGAAAATTCCCAGTCTCCTAACTGCACTGGAATGTCTCGGTTCCGAAACTGCTGCGGTTCGGTTTCCGTGAAGGGATCCCAAGCTCTACGGGAGGTCTCTCCTACAGCCAATGAAAAGGAGGTGACGAGTTAAATTCCAAGCTCAACAGCTGTATTTGAAATCAAATCAAAATCAGTTGAACTGATTCAAACTGAAGCCGTTTGATGCTTATAAGCCTTTAAAATGACCTTTTTATTCCTTTCTGTGCCATTTTGTACTAATATGTTAAAAAAAAAACGTGACAGCACTGAGGTTTTTTTTTTTGCCAATTAATCTATTTGCCTTTTTAATTGCTCTTGGGGAACTAATCTGGGAAAGTGTACTGATGAAAAAGTCACTTAATCTGTATTTTATCAAGTTCTTGTACACGGGGCTGATAGAGAAGGCACCTCGTGAGCGATGAAGTATTATTTCGGAACGATCTTAACTGTAAAGCATAAAGAGACTTCAAAATTGTAACTGTGCAGCCAAAATAAAGGTCTTTTAAAGAGTAAGTTTTTTTTCTAGTAGTTCCTTCATTTTTTTGTCTTTTTTTTTTTCCAGAATCTGTCTTTACAAGCAGAGCTGCCAATTTTATTTTAATAAAACTTCAGCTCTGGTGGCCCCTCAGCCCAGAAGGACCTCTCTTCCTGGGCTGCCCTTCACACAGTTGGTGCAAACTCTCCTGGAGGAGGAGGAAAATCTGCTTTAAATCTGTCTTTTTAGTCTGGAGAAGAGAAGGCTGAGGGGGGATCTGATCAACACCTAGAAATACTTCAAGGATGGGTGTCAGGAGGGTGGGGCCAGGCTTTTTCCAGTGGTCCCCAGAGACAGGACAAGAGGTAATGTTCCATCTGAACATGAGGAGGAACTTCTTTGCTGTGAGGGTGGCAGAGCCCTGGCAGAGGCTGCCCAGAGAGGTGGTGGAGTCACCTTCTCTGGTGACATTCAAACCCCACCTGGACACGTTCCTGTGGGACCTGCTATGGCAGGGGGGTTGGACTGGGTGATCTCCAGAGGTTCTTTCCAGCCCCGTATCATTCTGTGAGATCTCTGCGGGGAAGACGAGCTCTCCTTTGACAAGGCAACCAGGTTTGGAGGGATTGGAATCCGTGAGGAGGAGGCTTGTGCTTCTGCATTTGCATTTCCGAGAGCAGTGAAGGAAAATTAAGTCTTGTGAAACTGCATGATTGTGTTCTCTGGAAAGTGGAAAATGTCTCTGAGATGAAAATGGGAATTTAACTTTTGTGGAAGTTGCGGTATGGACTCCTGGGTACTGTGTTCCTGTGGTTGCCTTTGTGCTGTAAGTGAAGCTGGATCTATTCACCTTTCCCAAAAACCATCAGATGCACTTTGGACCACTACCCTTTTGCTGAAGAAATTGTTCCTGATCTCCAATCTGAACCTCCCCTGGGGCAACTTTGAGGCCCTTTTCCTCTTGTCCCATCACCTGTGACTTGGGAGACCGACTCCCCCTGGCTACACCCTCCTTTCAGGGAGTTGGAGAGAGCGAGAAGGTCTCCCCTCAGCCTCCTTTTCTCCAGGCTGAACACCCCCAGCTCCCTCAGCCTCTCCTCACAAGACTTGTGCTCCAGACCCCTCACCAGCTCCGTTGCCCTTCGGTGGACCTGCTCCAGCCCATCAAGGTCTTTCTGTCGTGAGGCTCCCACAACTGGACCCAGCACTCGAGGTGGGCCCTCACCAGACCCTTCAGCAGCGGATCTTCAGCTCTGGCTCCTGGCAAGGTCAGAAGTTCTGTCTCTGGTACGTGTCACATCACATATGCATTGCAATGTGTCCATTTGTCCGTCTGCTGGAAGGGTTCTCTACTAAAAGGCCTATCACATCGAAGAATATTGCTCATCTTGGATAAAATGGTATATTTACTGATTTACCTATTGATCTTATAGAGGAATGAACACCCTCCTTGACAGGGTGAGAGTTGGGGTTGTTCAGCCTGGAGAACAGAAGGCTCCAGGGAGACCTTAGAGCCCCTTCCAGTCCCTAAAGTGGCTCCAGGAAACATGGGGAGGGACTCCTGATCAGGGAGGGGAGTGATAGGAAGAGGGGTGATGGATTTAAACCTAAAGAGGGGAGATTTAGATGAGATATTAGAAAGAAATTCTTTGCTGTGAGGGTGGTGAGACACTGGAAGAGGTTGCCCAGAGAAGCTGTGGCTGCCCCATCCCTGGAGGGGTTCAAGGCCAGGCTGGATGGGGCTTGGAGCAACCTGGTCTGGTGGGAGGTGTCCCTGCCCAGGGCAGGGGGCTGGAACTGGATGGTCTTTAAGGTCCCTTCCAACCCAAACCGTTCTATGATTCTATGAGTTTATCCAGCAGGGGCTGCAAAGCCGGGTACAAAGCTTCATCCATCAGGAGTGGGTGAGGATCAGACTGGGGCAACAACGTCAAGTGACTTGAAGATTCTGCCTGTTGCATTTCCCAAACCCCCGCTGCACTGGAGTGTTTACACCCAAGCTCCTGTACCTGTTGGGAGAGACCAGCCTGCGAGGCCTTAATTGCTCATTAAGCATCTTGGTGCTGTTAATTTTCAAGCTTGATTAGGTGGAAACAAAATGTTGGGGGTGTGGGAGTTGCTTTTAGAGTCTCCATGCTGGGAGCTGTAAATACTTTTTAAGCTGCTCTCACTGGAGGTTCTCTGTCTTTTCCCTCCCCTACATGTTTATGCTCTTAACTGTATAAAATGCAATTTCCCAGTATTTAAGGAAAGCTTTGCTATCTAGTAAGGACCCAGGAAAACATCTGGATGTGACATGTATGAGTCAGTGTTTTTTTAAGAACAAAGATTTTGGCTGTTCCGAGTTACCCATCAATATCTGTCAGATTAGCAAGGCCACAAAAACGCAATCAAAGCACCCTTTGCTTGCCTGAAGGGAACCTGTTGATAATAATTCCTTTGTAGTTTTCTCAACCACACACTGGGGAGGGATGGTTTCTGGTCTCTGCTGATTTTTTTCAAAGCACTGAAGATCACAGAGGTAGGCACTTTTTTAAAGGCTTTTTTAATTATTATTATTAATTTTTTCACCATTTTTTATTGTCTTCGTGCAGTTCCCCTGCCCTTGGAACTTGCTCTTCATAATCAGTAGATTAACGAACTTTCTGGTGAAGAGCCTTCTGAAGTGACCCCAGCGCAGAGCTACAGGTGAGATTGTGGGCAGCAAAAGTAGTGTGAAAACATGGCAGGGGGGGAAATGTTAATCACAGAATGGATTGGAAGGGACCTCTGGAGATCATCAGGTCCACCCAGAGCAGGTCCCACAGGCGTGTCCAGGTGGGGTTTGAATGTCACCAGAGAAGGTGACTCCACCACCTCTCTGGGCAGCCTCTGCCAGGGCTCTGCCACCCTCACAGCAAAGAAGTTCCTCCTCATGTTCAGATGGAACTTCCTATGTTCAATTTAGTGCCCGTTCCCTCTTGTCCTGTCCCTGGGCACCACTGAAAACAGACTGTCCCCATCCTCCTGACACCCACACTTGAAGTNATAATGGTCAAAAGGTGGGGAGAGGGAGATAACAACATAGTCTGTCAGTGAAGTTCAAAGATCAGACCCTCCTTGTGGTTGGTCACTGGTTTCAAGGGCTGCTCATCTTGCTGGATGTCACGTTTTGAGGCGATGACTTGCTGTGCTCTTGTTTAGTTCATTGTTGAACCATTTTGATGTTTTCAGGAGCAGAAGATTCGCGAGAAGGGAAAGAGCAGGGATCTCCTTGCTGCTGGGCACCAACATCTGAGGACCTTCTGTTTCTTGTCATACCCACGGTGCAAAGTGGAGCTTAAGTGTAGGGCTTGTTACTTCCCTTTTCAGTTTGCAATTAAGTCCCAATCTCTCCCTCAAAGCTGTTGTGGAGTGAGGAGTAATTGCATTCTGATGAGGTGCCCACCTGCAGAGCCATTCTAGATGCTGCTGAGTGAATAAATATCTGCAAGCAACCAGCTTTCAGGCATCTTTGTCCTTCTACTTGTCTCCAGTGGTGCCCCTGAAGCTGCAGAAGTTTCTGTGGATGAAGAATGCAGGTAACAAGGCAGTTATTTTCTTCCTTGTGTGTCCTGAACGTATTCACAGAATCATACGGGCTCGGAAGGGACCTCTGGAGATCATTTCGTCCAACCCCTCGATTCAATGACAAAGGGAACCAATGTGGTTGCACAACAGTAAGGAACTCCACAAAGTCAGAAATAACCAAGGGGGAAAAAAGTAACAAAATGTTCGTTTTTTGAAAGGCGTGTTGTGTTCCCTCCAGCGGAACATCGGGAGAGCACCAAAAGATGTCGTAATTCTCTATTTATACAACTGATTCTCTGCTTTTCCCGTCGGCTCTTGTGAATGTCCAGGCTGGAACACAGCTGAAGTCATTCTTTTCTGCTCCTGTGGGGTAAGGGAATTCATCCCACTTGTTGATATGTGCAAGGATATTCTGAAGAAGAATGACCAGACACTCACTTGAAGTGTCTGCTCATTAATGAATAGTCAGGGCTCAGACCCGCAGCACTTTTCTGCTGCTGCTGACAAAACAGACTTTTCTTATTTAAGAAAAAAACCCATAAAAATAACCGAGATTACAAGGCTTGTTAGCACACCACATCCCTCAACACCACATCTCAACCACTCTGAAACACACTCAGGGATGGGGACTCAACCCCCTCCCTGGGCAGACCATTCCAGGGTCTGACCACTCTTGCTGGGAAAAAGTCTTTCCTGATGTCCAGCCTAAACCTACCCTGGTGCAGCTTGAAGCCATTCCCTCTCCTTCTATCACTGATTCCCTCTGAGAAGAGACCAGCACCAACCTCTCTACAATGTCCTTTCAAGACATTGTAGAGTGATAGGGGGTCTCCCCTCAGCCTCCTCTTCCTCCAACTAAACAGTCCCAGCTACTCCCATCGCTCTTCATAATATTTATTTATTGTTTAATCAGAAAATTGTTTGGTCTTTGGCCATGCAGGTTGAAGTCTGAAGAGGTAATAAGGATGGGAAGGAGCCAGCAAAACTGCACGTTCCCGGTGGTATAAGTGACAAAATCCCTTCCTTCTGTTCCTTCAAAAAGGGGAAAGATGCTGGAGATCGCTTGAGACCCACCATGAGTTCCTCAGCAACAACTTCAGCTGTTCCCCAGCCCTGCCCACTGGATGGACCTTAATCTAAAGGAGGTATGTGTGGAAAATAGGAGGATCTTTTCTCCTCTAAAGGAGAACATCACCCAACAAGGTGCAAGAGGGGGCAGATAAATATATTCCCTGCCATCTGTGCTGTGTTTGCTCCCTTCCTCCCTCCCACCCTGGCTAACGCCTGGAAGTTCTCTCTGCAGCGGGAACTGAAAACCCCAAACTGGGTTCCCAGAGCCCAACACAAGGTGGGGGGGGGATAGACTTGGTTCAGATGATTTCAAGAACTTGCCTGCCACAAAGTGTTGCTGAAATAGTGAGAAGCCTCATTGTCTGATAGGCCGTTCCCTGAGCACTCTTCTTCAGCCAGATAAAGAATAAATATAAGCTTGGAGAGGAGGCACGGTATCGGCTGGGAGAATTAGGCAGAAAAAGCTTGGAGGATTAGAAATGCCTGTTAAAAAGTAGATTTAAACTGTCTTTGTAAGATGACAGGAACAAGTGGAGACTTTCTCATCCTGCATCAGCTTTGGTTTGGACGTTTTCAGCAAATCACTATTTAAAATAACAAAGAGAATTTCAAATGGAGAAGGAAACTAGAGCATTTTTCCCTGATCTGCGTGGTTTCTATTAGTTTATATTAGTTTATAAACTAGTTTGTAAGCTCCCAAGCAGGGAATCACAAACCTTCTCACTCTCCACAACTCCCTGAAAGGAGGGTGTAGCCAGGGGGGGTCGGTCTCTTCTCCCAAGGAACAGGCCATGGGACAAGAGGAAATGGCCTCAAGTTGCCCCAGGGGAGGTTCAAATTGGATATTAGGAACAATTTAGACATGGAAAGGGTTATTAATCCTTGGCATGGGCTGCCCAGGGCAATGGTTGAGACACCACTCCTGGAGGGATTTAAAAGCCGGGTTGACATAGTGCTGAGTGACACGGGTTAGTGATGGGTTTTTATCAGAGTTGGGTTGATGGTTGGACTGGATGATCTGAAAGGTCTCTTCCAACCCAGACAGTTCCATGATTCCATGACTCTGTACACTGGTCTCAAAGCCCCAGGCACTAGCAGCTGGGATATTGTGCTAAATCATATTCAAAATTTCAGGAAGGCATAAATATATTTGCCTGGACAGCATCCTTAGGGCGGCAAAGGGTCTGAGCATGTTGATACTTTAATGACTTTTGGTTCTTCGCTACTTCTGTGCCTTTTCCTCCCTGCTGTTTTATTGGGAAGGTGGTGAGGAAGGAAAGGGGCTGTTCCCAATGTGTTTTTCTTCATTTTTTGCTTTTCATCACAATTCTCCTGCCCCAAACCCATACCTGCAACGCTCCTCTGCTATTCTGCTGGGGTGTCCCTAGCACAAACCCTTGGTCTTTAGCCTTTCCTGGCTGAACTTTGCCATGTGGAGACACAGAGGATCTTTAGATGAGGTTCTTAACAACATCAGCCCAGAGATGTTTAAGGGGGACAAAAAGTACATTATCAAATGCTTTATCATTTGTCTGGTCAAAGATTCCTAAGTGTTAAAGGAAAAAAAAAAAAAAACCCAACAAAAAAATGCAAACAAACCAAGACATAAAGGGTTTGGAAATCAAAATGAGGAAGGAGAATGCAAATTGAACATGGTTTTGGTTGGCCTCTAACACAAGCTCTTTTGAGGAGCTGTTTGTTGTTTTGGTTTTTTCTACTTATCCAGGGTTGTGATATTGTCCATGGAGATGCATTACAGAATACTGCCTGCTGTGATGAGTGGCGCTTAATGACTATTAGTGATTTCAGTGCTAATAGTACTGATTTGCTTTTCAAGGGGGACCAAAGTACCTCGAGTGTTTACCTTGTTAAAGACTCTGTGGGCAAGGGGATGAAGTGGACTTTAAGAGGATAGTGCAGGAACGGGGCTAGTCTGGGCTGGTGCGTGAGCATCATCTCAGATGAGACCAAGTAGGTCACAACTGCATCTCAGAACTTCTGCTTCCGCGGCAATGATGGGAAAAGCATTTATATATAAAAAAAAAATATCCACCCCAAAACAACCAACAAACTCCAACTCTCTGCTTGAAACTCGGGCAACAGCCTACTGGTAGAGTCTGAAGCCTGGGATGTGGGGGCATTCCTACCTAAGCTAATTTTCTTTCAAATAGGGTCAGGACAACCTGGACACCAGTCACCCTATTGATGACATTTTCCCACCAGCTGTAAGAGTGCAGTTTGGTGATACATGGGAGGAAAAAGGCCTGAGACCTGTAGCCCAGGATCTGCAGATGCCACCTGGAAAACCCTTGAGGGTGGGTTTTTTCAGATCATTAGTCCAGGCGAAGATTTCAGCCTGGAGAAGAGAAGGCTCTGGGGAAACCTTGGAGCCCCTTCCAGTTCCTGAAGGAGCTACAGGAGAGATGAGGAGGGACTCTTTGTCAGGGAGTGGAGTGATAGGACAAGGGGGAATGGTTTTAAACTGAAAAAGGGGAGATTTAGATGAGATCTCAGGAAGAACTTCTTTGCCGTGAGGGTGGTGAGACGCTGGAAGAGGTTGCTCAGAGAAGCTGTGACTGCCCCATCCCTGGAGGGGTTCAAGGCCAGGCTGGATGGGGCTTGGAGCAACCTGATCTGGTGGGAGGTGTCCCTGCCCAGGGCATGGGGGTTGGAACTAGATGGTCTTTAAGGTCCCTTCCAACCCAAACCTTTCTATGATTTGCTAGAAGAATAAACAGGTGACTGGATGTCTCTTGAAGTAGTGATGATGTACTTCACAGAGAAATCTCTG
Source organism: Nycticryphes semicollaris (assembly GCA_013400055.1). Lineage (NCBI taxonomy): Eukaryota > Metazoa > Chordata > Aves > Charadriiformes > Rostratulidae > Nycticryphes > Nycticryphes semicollaris. Next base: position 404,436 of record VXBJ01003047.1, read on the forward strand.
ACAAGAGGCTGCAAGCACGCAAACTAGCAATTTGCAGGGAAGTCTGGGTTTGGACTGAAACCTCTCCTCCTACCAGGGAGAACAGGAGTATGGTGTTAAAATAATACAGAAGGCCCTGAAAAATGCTGAGGAGCCAGACTCTGATCTATACTTAGCACTATGAAATTACAGTGCAGTGACAACAAACTGAAGTTCATTACTTGTAGACCATCTATTTAATGGAAAACTGAGAGTTCAGCTGTTGCAATGTCAGGCTTACAGGAACAGAGAGAGATGAATGAAGTAAAACAGAAAGAAAAAAAAAAAACCCAAACCCAACATGTTATGATTAAAATCCACGAAATGCCACTACTTACTGAAAATGACCTACTGTGCAACGAGGTTGGAAAGAAGCGGTTGACAACAGCATCGGGATCACATGAGTCTTCTGAGGTTGTGACCGCAGATGGATGTGTCCTGTGACCACTTTCTCCAGCTTCCACAGAAGAAGGTTTGGGTGGAGGGAGAGCACTGACCTCACTGCTTCCTCAAGGAGCTCTGCTTCAAGAGCAGAACCATTATGGACCCAGATTTGTGAGCTCCAAGAGCATTACTCTGCCAGAACAAACCATTGTCTGCTGCTGGTGGTGGCATTTTGAGGGAGAGCTCTCAAACACTAATAAGTCAAGGGGCCACCAGAAAGTGAATGCTGCTGGTAAGTTTTTCTGATAAGTGCTCATACGTGTTGTTGTTTGGGAGAGGAAGGAGCCATGGTGGGAACTGGGGCCTTTAGAGGGTTTAGCTTCAGAGAGAAAGTCTGCAAAGTGGGTGGTAGATGTGCGAGATCCTCCATCAGGGCTGCTGGGACTGGACCCTGAAGAAGGAGAGCTTCTGTCATTTTGGTGGCCTGTCTTTTGTTCTCGTATATCCTTTCCCAAAGGAGAAATGGAGATCCCCTCTAATGGAGTTGCCCCTCCCAGCAGGGACTCTAATTCCCTGCAGTTTTCCCTGCTTGAGCAATTTCTGTATCCAGGGGATCTCAGAAGGGCTATTTTTCTCTTGGAAGAGGAAGGCAAAGAAAAGGCTGGGGTTGAGGGGAAAGGGGAGGCTTCTTTTCCTGCTCTAAGCAAGAGCAATGCATAATGTTGTATCATAAAGACATCACGGACCATGGAAGAGTTTTCTGTTTGCAAGGTGCTTCACAGGCCCTGTCAGGCTTGAAATCTCTGCACCAGTGTGTGGCATTTAAGGTAAAAAAAACCCAATCCCTTAAAAAGAATGCGCAGTTTGGGGATGCTTCTGACCTTCCTCCCACAGGGTGGGAGGTTTGAACAGATTGTTTTGTCCACGTGTATTCCCAGACTGGGCAAAAGCAGCTGCACTTCTATTTTATCATAGGGTCATAGAACAGTTTGGGTTGGAAGGGACCTTAAAGATCACCCAGTTCCAACCCTCTGCCCTGGGCAGGGACACCTCCCACCAGACCAGGTTGCTCCAAGCCCCATCCAGCCTGGCCTTGAACCCCTCCAGGGATGGGGCAGCCACAGCTTCTCTGGGCAACCTCTTCCAGCGTCTCACCACCCTCACGGCAAAGAAGTTCTTCCTGAGATCTCATCTCAATCTCCCCTCTTTAGGTTTAAAACCATCACCCCTCTTCCTGTCACTACACTTGCATTTTTAATAGTTTGCTTGGGCAATCGCTGCAGAAATCTTGCTTGCCCAGCACCCAGTGCCCACCCCACCCCCCCCCCACCAAGACTTTGGCTTTGCAAACGGAGCACCCTTGTTGATTTACAGCTTGTAGGCTGGCCAGCCCTAACCCCCAAGCCTGTAGGAATGGGCATCAGAGAGGTTTTCCCATCTTGATTGCTTTTTCTCATAGAAATGAGGACAACGGAGCTGGTGAGGGGTCTGGAGCACAAGTCTTATGAGCTGGGGGTGTTCAGCCTGGAGAAAAGGGGGCTGAGGGGAGACCTTCTCGCTCTCTACAATTCCCTGAAAGGAG
>VXBJ01003047.1:419513-488191 GCA_013400055.1 Nycticryphes semicollaris
TTTTTTTTAAGAAAAAGAGAGCTGTTTTAAGAAAAACAACGTAACACGATTGGCTTCACATCTGGAAAAGAACGTAAAATAACTTGTACTGTCAGGAGGGTTCTTAATTTTCCATATGTTGTTTCAACTTCTTGTTAATGTCAGGAAGGAGGGACTTCATTATTTGACTGATTGCACAACTTATTCCAGGGTTTAAAATACCGGTCTCTGCAATATAATCAAAGGGAGTGCAGAAACTTTCAATGGTTCAAATGTAAACACTTTAAATAAGCAAATGTTAAAATAAAAATAACATCTTTGTTGTTATGTAGCACGACCAATAACACTTCTAGAACTTTGTTTTAAATGCTTACTATTTAAATAAGCAAAATAAGATGTTGCTAGAAAAGGACAGGGCAACAAAGATGATTAAGGGATTGGAGCACCTGCCTTATGAGGAAAGGCTCAAAGAACTGGGACTCTTTAGCCTGGAGAAGAAAAGGCTGAGGAGAGACCTTATCTATGTCTACAGGTACCTAAAAGGTGGGTTGAAGGAGGATGGAGCTGGACTCTTTTCAGTGGTTTCCAGTGACAGGATGAGGGGCAACGACCACAAGCTGGAACATGGGAGGTTCCATTCAAATATGAGGAGGAACTTGTTTGGGGTGAGGGTGGCAGAGCCCTGGCAGAGGCTGCCCAGGGAGGGTGTGGAGTCCCCTTCCCTGGAGACCTTCAAGCCCCACCTCGATGCAGCCCTGAGTGATGTGCTCTGGGCAATCCTGATTTAGCAGGGGAGTGGGACTGGGTGAGCTCTAGAGGTCCCTTCCAGCTGTGACAATTCCCTGATTCTGTGACAGTAATTTCACCCTTATCTTCTCTTTCTGTAACTGCTTTACGCTTCTGTGAAGTTGACATGGAACTTGGCAACTTTACCTTCATTTAACGTATGATACATATTTTTTGAGTGTCTAAGACAGCAAAGAATCTGGATGCAGGTGTCGAATCAATACGTACATCCCTGTTTTCAGGTTTTTGCCATGACTGAGAAGCTCAGTTTCAGGGGCTTGATAACTGTTGCAGATCTCTGCTGAGACTCTGAAATTCAGGGGGGCTTGTGTCAATATAATCTGTCCTACAAAAGACACACATTTTACTGCATGGGGTGGCAAAACCAAATCTGTGTAAGAGAGGTCCCCACATTAGAGCCTTTTCCACCTTGGTGGGAGGGGTGAGCTGTTTTAACATGGGGCACATCTCAACCCTCTGTGACAGACACTGAAGCCCTGTGAGTGAAAGTGTTACGCTCCCTGCTCTACAGAATTAAATTAGTGAAACTTGTGAATTTAGATGAGCTCTGTGTTACGGTAGTCTGGCCCTGGGACAGTTTTGAATGGTATTTAGATGTCCTCAGTTCAGCTGAAGCCCAGGTGCCTCTGATGGATCCATCCTTTGTACTGTTCCTTTGGCCTTATACATCCCTTTTCAAAGGCCTTCAGCTTTCTCCCTTGACTAGACACAAAGGGTTAAAGGAACTGGGGGTGTTCAACCTGGAGGAGGCTGAGGGGAGAACTTCTCACTCTCTACAACTCCCTGAAAGGAGGGTGTAGCCAGGGGGGTTCGGTCTCTTCTCCCAAGGAATAGGTGATGGGACAAGAGGAAATGGCCTCAAGTTGCATGAGGAGAGGTTCAGATTGGATATTAGGAAAAATGTTTACATGGAAAGGGTTATGAATCCTTGGAATGGGCTGCCTGGGGCAGTGGTGGAGTCACCATCCCTGGAGGGATTTAAAAGCCGAGTTGACATAGTGCTTGGTGACGTGGGTTAGTGATAGTTTTTTCAGTGTTGGGTTGATGGTTGGACTGGATGGTCTGAAAGGTCCCTTCCAACCCAGGCACTTCTGTGATTCTATGAAGCGGAGAGTAGGGATGGTTTGGATTGCATTTGTACCAGAGGAGCAGGACTTTCATTTATTCTTGTTTTTCTACTCTGAAAGGAAGCATAGGAGATGTATAAAGATCAGAGAATCACAGAATGGTTAGAGTTGGAAGGAACCTTGAAGATCATTGAATTCCAAAGCCCCTGCCATGGGCAGGGACACCTCCCAAAGAATCAGACATATATCTCTAAAGATATATCTACTAACTTTTTTCTTGCTTTTCCAAGATGCTGCTGAAAAGGATGTGGCATCACAGTTTCTCAGTATGTCTTCATTTTTGATAACTTTTTTTTTTTTATTCTTTACGTTGTGTACACAAACGTGTCTTAAAAGCTTTTAAGCTCTGATTGGTAAATTGAGCAGTGTGTGGTAGTTTGACTTACATCCTTGTTGAGCAGAAAGGCACCAGTATGTTCCCTTGGCAATGTGGTCTTATTTTGTTTCCAAACTGGTAAACAGACCACTTTCATGGGAGACATTAAGCAATCGAATTCTGAGCTGTTCAGAATGTATGATTTGATTTTATTTTTGTCATGAACATCTGGATAATTTTCAACAAAGGAAATAAAAATAGTAATAGAGGCAGTTCATTAACTCCTAAGCAGCTCCTGGCAAGTGTATTCACACTTGACTGCTCTCGGGCATGCCCAATGCACTCAGTGGAGTTGTAGGATTTCTCTCTGCCTTCTACATAAATTTTGCTCCCAGTTACTCCCAGCACCCAGATATTCAAGGGCTGTTTCAAGGTGGCCTGTATCAGGCAGAGAAAGGAAGTAGAGGCAAGGAATTCATTACTTCACAGAAACTTTCACGTGGGAAAGATTAATGCTAGTCGGTCAGATTAGCATCTACCCACAAAATAATTTAAGGCGAGTCAGAGAGTGATTCCTGCGGGGAACAGCAGAGTCCTCTCCTGGGGGTCTGGCCTTTGGGACCACCTTTCCCAACGCATTGGCCGGCAGCCACAAAACAAGCCCCTTGCCGTGAGCTGGAGCCGTGACCTGTCATTGTCACCCGGGCAAGTGAACATAATTGCACTGACAATTGGGTTATCCAGGCACATCTGAGCTAATACCTTAATTACACAATTTCTTTGAGTTTTTATTTTTTTTTTTTCTTTTTGCATACTCCCTGTAGGCTCATGGAAGTCGGGGCTGTATCACAAGAGGGTGTTTTTTTTGTTTTTAGGTTTTTTTGGGGTTTTTTTTATGGTTACAGCTGTGTCCTCAGGACCTGCTAAGAAAGAGTGAAGTTCTTTCAAACCAGCAAAATGCGCACCTGACCTTTCCTCCCGTTTCTGAGCTTACTTTTGCAGCAGTTCCAGGCAAAGACTTTCAACCTGTTCACGTGAGGAAAAGCTGTTCTTGAATTTCTGTTCCTCGGCAATTCAACGTGTGGGCGCTTATTCTAATACAAGGGTGCCTTCCTCCAGCGTGATGTAATATTTCAGCAGAGATATCCCACTTCAATAGAAGCTGGTGTTCACAAGGTTACTTTTCTTGTCCAGACAAGCCCTTGCTATTTTAAAGATGGAAGTGGAGATTCCACAGAGGAGCGTTTTCTCCTTCCAAGCTCTGATAGAGGGTTAAAGTGGAGAGTTTTGGTCCCATAAAGTACCCACCTTCAAGTACCATCCCAGAACAGGCCCATTATTTCTCGATAAAAAAGTAAATGCAAAATTCCTGTTCTAAACAAACATAATTCATCAGTTCCCGATCTTTTGGCTTAAAACATCAGGTAGAAGACCCCTCCTTTGCTTTTTTTTGGTGATTGTTTTTCCATCTATGTACTCTTTCACGTCTGCACGCGTTCCTTTGTAGTCATGAGAAGTGCTGACAGGAAAAGAAGGACTGATTTTGGTACCTTTCAAAATTTTTGAAATTCAGGTTTGTTCCAGAACTGGAAAAAAAAAAAAAAATTAAAATCCAAACTATTTTGTGAGTTTTGGTGAGACGTAACAACATGTGAATGTTTTCATACCGGTAAAAGATGGTCAGCTTTTTGCTCTGTTAGTCCTTGAAGCTGCATCACCACTGGGATAATTTTGTACAAATTTTTGTCCAAATTAACATACCTTAATGAAACGTTTGGGCATGCAGCTGTTTGTACATCTACAAAAGGCGGGCCAGCCTGTGAACTCTGAGTGGTGCATATGAGCTCTCTTGCACACACGGATTTCCAAGGTGGGGTTAAGTGTAAGATTAATGATCCTAAATGATCTTTTATTGAATTTATAAAGTATCATCTACTTCTACCGGTATCGAAATATTTTGACATAGTATTTGATAACGTTTTAGCTTGGTTACTTGCACTTTAACAAAAGGGGAAGGCTAGAAATCTCTAAAAGTCAATTAATAAGGTATCGGCTACTTTTACCGGTATTTACATGCTTGGACATAACATTTTATAATTTTTCAAAATTATAACCCAAAGGGGAAAGCTAGAAATCTCTCTCAAAGTGGAAGGAGGTCCAAATAGCTGCAGAACTAAACACTTCAAGGAACAGCCGGCACTGCGTTATTCTGCAAGGGTGCCTCACTGTTAATGGTTAATTAATTAATTAATCATGCCTGTAGCACAGTTAACACCAGAAATTAAAAAGCCCTGTTAATTAAAAGCCCTCTTTCCCATCCCAGACTGGGCAGAAACAGCCTCAACCTCGCAGGAGTGTGACCGGAGGAGGTGCAGCAGAGGTGGTGGCCAGCCCTTTCCGGGTGGCCAGTGGTGGGAGAGGAGGGGAAGGAGGGGATCCCAGCTGTGTGGGGCTGTGGGAATTTGGGGTGAAGAGGTTAATGACCCTCCATTGCTCCTCCATCACACTGTGCCTCTGTTGAACCCCAGCTGGGCAGCATCTTTCTTACAAACAGCTGCTCCCTTCCCCCTCAACCCCTCCCAAAAAAGTAGTTACTCCCCCAACTCAGCACCTTTTGTATGAACTGAGCACTTTCCGCGCTCCTTAAGCTGTTGGGTTTCTGGTTCTGGTGGGCATTCGTTCAAGAGGTTGGCTTTCTGCAGGGAAATAAAAAAAAAAAACCCGAAAAAAGTAGTATTGGAGTGAATATTAAGTGAAATTTGTTCTCTCTCTACTTTCCCCCCGAATTCACAGCACCCCCTTCATGATAGATTAGGCTCCTGGGTTGCTGAGTAGAGCCGGTATTTCTGCACTTACATACTTACACTATGTTGTTAAAGAAGTTCATGGCATTCTTTAAACTACTTTTTCCTGAAGATTTTTAATTAAAAAAAAAAAAGTTCAGTGCCACCCCAGATTTATCATCTAGAAAACTACGATACCTCAACATTTTACATAAAGATGTGTTTTAAAAAGCTTCAGTGTTGGACTGGGAGTTTCATTTTTAATTCGTTATTAGATTTTAATAAGAGCCCACCTTGTATTTTCAACAGGATTATTTTACAGACGAAAACAGAGTACTTAGAAAAGACCCTCAACAGGATTACCACCTGGAATACGCCATGGAAAACAGCACACATACAGTATTGGCTTTCAGCAGAGAACTGCACACTTGTGATATGAATGACAAAAGCATAACGGTAAGGTGCTCTTCTTCTACCTGTATGTAGCGAGATGAAGTAATTCATGCAGGCCAAACGTATACATGATTATGAAGCTGGTTCTTAAAATCTTGGTGAAAGGACTGAATTAGAGAAATTCACTATCACACGCTAGATCTACTTAAATTAGATACATATACTATCATAGAATCGTGGAATCACTAGAGTTGGAAGGGACCTTCAAGATCATCCCGTTCCAACCCTCTGCCCTGGGCAGGGACACCTCCCACCAGACCAGGTTGCTCCAAGCCCCATCCAGCCTGGCCTTGAACCCCTCCAGGGATGGGGCAGCCACAGCTTCTCTGGGCAACCTCTTCCAGTGTCTCACCACCCTCACAGCAAGAGTTTCTTCCTGAGATGTCATCTGAATCTCCCCTCCTTCAGTTTAAAACCATATACCACCTTGTCCTGTCACTCCACTCCGTGACAAAGAGTCCCTCCCCATTCTCCTGTAGCTCCCTTCAGATACTAGAAAGCTGCTAGAAGATCTCTTTGGAGCCTTCTCTTCTCCAGGCTGAACAACCCCAACCTGGAGATGCACTAGCCCACCTCTCAGGCCTNCCTGAGATGTCATCTGAATCTCCCCTCCTTCAGTTTAAAACCATATACCACCTTGTCCTGTCACTCCACTCCGTGACAAAGAGTCCCTCCCCATTCTCCTGTAGCTCCCTTCAGATACTAGAAAGCTGCTAGAAGATCTCTTTGGAGCCTTCTCTTCTCCAGGCTGAACAACCCCAACCTGGAGATGCACTAGCCCACCTCTCAGGCCTGTCTAGGTACCTCTGGATGACTTCCCTTCCCTCCAGCGTGTCCACCACACCACCAAGTTGGTGTCATCAGCACACTTGCTGAGGGTGCACTATATCTATATACTTAAATACTTGTGCAAGTATATAAAATACTATTAAGTATATTAAATATTAATAAGCTCTTATATTTTAAAATCAGCTTTCTTTGTCCTCCTACTTTAATACATTAAGTTCTCTTAATTTCTAACACACCAAGTGAACGCGGGATTGAAACAGGTACCTCTGGGACATCGAGTTCCATGTCCCACAGTTACAGTCATTCAAGAGACGGCAACTTGAGAAACACTTTTTAGGCCTTGCACTAACTTGTGTTTGATCTTAAAGGTAGCCTTCTAAGAAAACATTGGAGCATGTATATTTCTAGCGTATTTTCAGTTTTATTTCTATATTCAAAATGAAGAAGTTGAAGAGCTTTGTGATAAAGCTTACTTTTCTCATTAAGTTCTCCTGCTGCCCTGGGGAATGCTGGGCTGTTTCCTAAGGATAATTTTAAATTATGAAATTATGTGAAGTTGGTGGCTTTTGTATTGGAAACGACAGATAGGTTAGAGAGCTTTGTAAGGCTTTCTATGCTTTGATTTATTTCCTACTCGTTTTGGAAACGCTGCTGTAGTAGTTCAGCACTATCTCCATGATCTGTGTTTTCACAACACAGGCAACACTGAGGCCGTAAGGAGCTGAAAGATGCAGGAAGCAGAGCACAGCTGTGTAAACGGCCAGATTTCCAGGCAGCCAATGGATCTATATTTTTTGCACCTGCTCTGAATTGTCTCAGTATAATTTAACGTTCTGGGACTCCTCATGATTTATTAGATTATTTGGTCTCAAGGGTGATTATTTCCACCTGAGAATGGTTTGCAGAGAATTGACCTGTGCTGTGGCTGTAAATTGATTTTTAAGATGTAAATCTGGTCTGTAACTGAATGTCTTTCTTCCCTGGAGTGTAAAGACAGCAGTTCACAGAGGGTATTCCCATATTTACAGAGCTGAGCCTGGGAACCGTTTTGGGAGGAAACCTGTTTGTTTGGTGGCCAAATGAGTGGCATCTCTAGACAGAAATTGATGTGTTTAGTTGGTGCCCTCATTATGAATCTGTTCTGCTGTTTGCAGATGTGATTTAAATTTACGACATTAATGAAGGAATCTATCAGAGTGAGATTGAACTTTAGCAGGTCTACAACAAACCTTATGAATATAAACCATTATTAATTTTAGAAGCAGTAGGTGACTGCTCCTCTGATATAGAATCATAGAATAGTTAGAGTTGGAAGGGACCTTAAAGATCGTCCAGTTCCATCCCACCAGACCAGGTTGCTCAAAGCCCCATCCAGCCTGGGATAAACATCATCATTGTTCAGGGACAGCAAAACCTACATCATACCAATCTTAGAAATTGTGGGAACCATCCAAGGAAGATCTTGTTCATGTTCCTCATGGGTTTTTTGGTTGTTCTGTATTTTTTTTTTGCAGGAGAGCACAGTGCGGGTAATATGGGCCTACCACCACAAAGACATGGGAGAAGCAGGTCAAAATTACCACGGGTCTAATCGGGGTACAAAGAGTCTACGTTTACTGAATCCTGAGAAGGAAGAAGTCTTATCTGCCTCTTTGCCATACTTTGATTTGACAAACAAAGACGTAAGTTACTCTGGGATTTGGGTTTATGTGGAGACAGGGAGAAGGTAGCAGCCAAAGCTTTGGGCTTTACGCAACAGGGTAATGTGTCTTTTCTAATATCATCTTTTTTACCCTTTTTATTAAGACAGGTGCCTGTACCAGACAAGGATACGACATACTGGTGCCAAATGTTTAAGATTCCCATACAACATGAAAAGCATCACGTAACGAAGGTGAGTGGTTCTGACTAAGCAAATTGAGAGGAGCCCACCTAACAATTAATCTCACACTTCCAAAATTTTCTTCGGTGCTGACTGAAGTGAAAACAAGACCTTGTATCTGTCTTCACAAACATGGGTCAAACACGTGTGTGTGTGTGTGTGCACGCGCCCAGGGACCTGATTCTGGTGTACCCTGGAAACTGGCACATCCCCAGTGACAGAGCCCCATTCTTTCTCTTCTCCTACATCCTCTCCCTCTCTTAAGAAAATGAGGTTGAAACTTATTTCTGTCCATAAACATTTTTGGCAAAGACTAAGTAAAATTGCCTAAAAGCGTCTTCCATCAAGTTTGTACTTTTATTTAAGGTTGCCATGAATTTCTTTTAACAGTGAGTAATTTTAGATTAAAAAAAGTAACTAAATTATGAAATTTGTTAAAATAAAGGCCTGGGTTCTGCTTTGATTCCAATCACCTTTCCTGTGATTACTATGGTTGAGTTCTGCCACGTGATATCACGTTATCTTCAGCTGTGTAAAAGCCAAGTATTAGGAAAAAAATGGATGTTGTAATTTAAAATATATGAAAATGTGTAAACATATTCACAAGGTTCAGCAGGATCCAAGGTGGTCTCAAAACCCACATGAATAAACGTGTTTTTCTACAATGCATTTTCTAACTTTCAGTTTGGAATTGAAAGCTTAAAAGTGGTGGGGAAAACACAGTTCCCACATTCCTTCCCAAACAAAAAACATACTAAAGACCTCCTAAAATAACAATCTTTTATTATTGTTCTAGATGTCTGTTGTGGTTTGGGTCAGATTGGCCACTGAAGATAGCTCTGGCCCTTGTTTTTGTCTTTCCTTGAAGCCATTAATGCTTTTAAGTATACAATTCTGTTCCATTTTTTGGATTATTGTCAGTCCTATTTCTCCAATGCATTCAGTAAGACTGAAATTTTAAATTAACTTGGAAAACTTAGCGTGTGATCTCCAGCGTAAGTCTGAGAAATACATGTAGTTATTATGAAATACTGTGGGTTTCCTCACTTCATTAGAATGAGCAATTGCAAGGTCCAAATTTTTGCCTTCAGGTACTTGATCTTTAATCACATCCAAAATTCATGACAGCTATTTTCACAGATCTGTATGAAAGGCAGAATTTGTTTGTAATACAGTATGTATGTCAGGATTCCTGGCTTTTTTCTTTCAAGTGGGAGATCTTCAAATGGTAGTATCAGAATCATGCTTTCCATGTTAATTTTGGTGGAAGTTGTCGATAAATGCTGTTCTGCTACAAACCTGTTTGGAGCTATTTATTATTTACATTTTCTGAATTTATTTTTAAAGGTTTATCCTGACTGCACATACAGTTACTCCTTTTAAAAAAAAAATAATTGCCATTGGTTGCAACTAAAATGTGATTTTAGCTCAGAAATACATTCACTAATTTTTTCAGGATAGTTTTATATTCTATATTTTTATGATAATGTATAAAGAATATTATAATTCTAGAAATCACATTATGAAGTCAGCAATTTTTTTTTTGTATACAGTTATACAATTGATTCTCTACTTTCAGAAAAGCAAATGAGAGAGAAAAATGATTACAGAAAGAGAGAAGAATGATGTAGCAACATTTCCTTAGCATTTCTTTTCAGGGGCACAACTTCTATCTTCGTAAGTGTGACTCCTGTAGGCGATACATAGAGGTTTGTTGTGGAATTAGAATCACAGAATCATAGCGTGGTTAGAGGTGGAAATGACCTTAAAGACCATCCAGTTCCACCCCCCCTGCCCTGGGCAGGGACACCTCCCACCAGACCAGGTTGCTCCAAGCCCCATCCAGCCTGGCCTCCAACACCTCCAGGGATGGGGCAGCCACAGCTTCTCTGAGAAACCTCTTCCAGGGTCTCACCACCCTCTGCGAACCCTGGCAAATTGATTAAATATTTTGTAAAGCCTACTAATGCGCAAGGAGTGGGGTTTATGGCTCTTAAGGAGGACATCAGCTACACAAACAAAGACTGAACTTCACCAAAGGGAGAACAGATGAATTATTTGTTCTGGTCAAACCGTCTATGTTAGTTAAATACTTACGCAGATGTTGATTCTGGATTCCTTCTGTAGCACCACTTTCATACAAACCTACACATCTCCTTACAGACAGAAAAGAAAAAAGTTTAGGAAATGGTAAAAATTCATCTCTGGTATAATTCACTGTACTGAAGTAGTGTACACGTAAGCTGATTTGGACATTTGGCCATTTTGGCCATTTGTCCTGTATGATTTTGTGCAGTTCAACTCTTGGTGGACAATGTTTGCCATCAGCTCCATGGAAGCTCCATGGTTATCTTGCCCAGGCAGCCAAGAAGGCCAACAGCGTCCTGGCCTGGATTAGGAACAGTGTGGGCAGTTGATAACACTTGGTCTTAGGGGTCATCCACAGTAGAGTTTTAGTTTAGACTGACTTGAAGTGAATCTTCAAGTTATTAATGGTGATTTTGGCACGGTGGAAGAGCTGTGGAGCTCATGAACAGAATCCCTTTGGGTGTGAATCAGCAGGAGAGTGTGTGCCAGTGCCAGGAGCATGACACAAATCCTCCAGGTGGAAATGGGCCAGAGCTTGTACAAATGAAACGTTTCTGATGCTGGATAGTGAGGATGTCCAGGACGCATCCTTTTTCCTCGTTTGTGCTTTTTTCTTCTCATGGAAATAAAGAATATTTTGCCCAACTGAGTAACTCTCTGGGCAAAGAGAAGCTTTTCTTTGCAGATGTTCCAAAATGCTGTCTTTGCCCTTTAGGAAGCTCAGACATGGTCCTCCCCCTGATCGTTTGCATGACTTGAAGTGAATGGAAGGGCTTGTTTGGGTAGCAATTGCAAGGCCTGGGTTCTTCTGTTAGCACCAGGTAAAGAAATAACTATCGTAAGAGATCTCAAAGTTAGTCAATGTTAAATTCTGTAAGACCTTGTGGCTTTTCTTTCTCTTTCCATAATATTCATGCTACTTTCCAAGAACCTCAGGTAATGAGAAACAGCATATTTTCCATTGACTGTTCTTGATCAAGCTGCGCTCCATGAGATGTAAATTGTGCAAGAGATAAGATTCTAATCTCGTGTTCATCTCACGGGTAGAATAAGGATGTGGAGAAGTAATTTCTCCTTATGCTGCCTTTACTAGTGGAGAACAGAGATAACAGGGCACTCATCCAGGGTTAGGGCTTCTCTGTTTAATCTTCCTTTGTTTCGTATCTCTTGGATCTTCTTCCCTAGGGAAGAGATTGTGTCTTCCTACATGTCCCTGCAATGCCTTCTGTTATGAGATCTTCTCTGATGCCTCCGGGAACTCCTGGAGAAATAGCTCCTAATAACATTATGCCTGCTAAGAAATAAACCAAAATAAGATGATTTCTCAATAGCAGCATAATAGTGATAAGAGTTATCCAGATTAAAACCAGTGCTAGGCACCGAGCTCGTTCCGTGGCCATCATGGAATACATCCCTCCTCAGCTTCGAGCAGTGGGAGCTGCTTGAAAATTTGTTAAATTTCTACAGGTTTTCCCTCCCCTGTGATTTATGGGTTTTTTTTCAGCAGAACCAGCTACCAGGGTAACAGTTCAGTTTTGAAAATAGCAGTATGCACAACAGATGAAAGGCGTTGCTTGGAGGTGATAGAAGGCAACCGTCTGTCTTCTAGTCGGCTGTTGGCAGGATGGCTCCGCAGTGGCCCTGGAATGGTGGACCCCAGCTGCAATTTGGGTGGGAGAAGGCACAGCACTGCCTGTCTGCAAAATCCTCACACAGCTACGTGTGCATTGACCTGTTTTGCTGCTTTGGAGCTTCAGGCTGTGGTATCTGCTTCAGGCTAAACTTCCCTACAGGGATTTTTACTTTTCTCACATACTGAAATTAGCCAGGAGCTTTCTCAGAAGTGGCTTTCTTAGGGGAAATAAAAAAAAAAAAGCATTCCATGTATTAGCCCAGATTTTCTGGAGATGGGTTTAAAGTTATTTCTTGCTAGGATTTTTACAGTGCTCTGTAAATATCATAGAATCATAGAANTCCCTCTCGTCCTATGGCTCCACTCCCTGATCAATAGTCCCTCCCCATCTCTCCTGTAGCCACTTCAGGGTCCGGAATGAAATATAATTATTTTGACATATTTTAATAGGCTTCTTAGTTGCACCCCTAAATAAAGTCCTCTGGTTTCACCACCTGCATCCAGAAAAGGATGTCCCCTCCAGCAGGACCTCTCAGACGGAGGGAGGGAGGTATCTGTTGGGGAGCATATACACAGACATGTCCATGCACCAACATCCATGTGAAAAGATTCCTCTCTCCCTGCTAAAGGGCATCTCCCAGAGTGTGGAGAGCCCTTGCAGGCATAATCCCTTTGCTCCAGGGCTGGGAGCTGGGGCTTGCAAGGTGTGAGGAGCAGGCATTGAAAAGATGAGTCCCTACATCAGCTCCCCCATTTTAAAGTCTCTTCTTTATTTCTCTTTTTTAAAAAAGTGGTAGCACACTGGAGCTTCGGAGATCCTTTAATTTTCATACCATCAAGATAATCTGATTTTCATGGTGTTCTGTGTGTGCTGCCATGTCGCTCTTTATTTTGACCATTTGTAAGACTATTTGTTTGTGATTGTTCCTCTCTGCCTATTTGCTGAATTTATTTTTTGCTAACCATGAGCTGGCATCAGGCATACGTTTACCAATGGCATGAAAGTGAAAATTTGGTTCACATTCATGGGAGATGCTTCCCTGTATTTTGGTAAATAGGGCTTTCATGGTATTTTCAAAGCCAGTTTTTACTGCTCTTTTCAGTTGTGGTTCTACAGACACAGCATTTTTATTACTGTCTTTAGCTCAGCTTTCAGTACTCCATGTCTTCTGTTTGTTTAATTTAATTGTATTGCTTATTAATACAACTGCACCTGGTAAGGATTCATTACTTTGGCTCCACATTAACCTCAGGTCTCCCACGGGCTCCACTGTTTTCTCCTGCCACAATTAGAAAACCTTCAAATACAGTATTTCCGCAGGTGCCTCTAGATTTTCTGTGAATGCTCCGTACCTGTGGTCTCCCACTACTCCTGACAATTTGTTTAATGCTGTGTGTAAACTTCTGAAAAAGCTATAGTATTTACTGGTGAAGGGATGGTACGTGCATTCTTCATGCCAGACACGCCATAATCGATTTACGTGAAGCTTTTTGGCTTCAGTGTGTAACATGTCTGTGCTAGTTTCAACACTATAAATTTTCCCTCTTTATTTTCCTAATTTCTTTGAAATAAAGTAGCTCCCCGGGCTTCAGCAGTAATAATCCCATAGACAAAAAACATGTTGGACGTTGAACTTCTCTATGAAGAGAAGGAAAACCAGTTTATGTAAAATAACAAGTATGGTTGAGCAGTAGCATCATTTAGCTGTATCTACATGTCTTTTTTTTTTTTTCCAAGAATTACTCATTTTCCTATAGTTCCAAACTGAGCCAGAGAAATACTGTCGGAAAGGTTCAATCTCTCTCTCCCCATCGGCTGAAGAAGAGAACCCAGATAACCAGCCTGGGTTAGATATGTAGCTCTAGGATGGATGAATCAGGGGACACCCGTCCCACCAAAATGATCAGGGGACAGAAGAAATTGGAACAGGAGCAACAAATTGCAACGTAAAACTCTTTATTTTAACTTTGCCTTCAGGAAAAAATGGATTTTTCTCAGCCATAAGCCTATGTCATTTTCTGGCACTCAGCTTAGGTTGTAACTAAGGAAAACAGGCCAAGCATATCACCAGAAAAAAATTAATTATTTAGCATTAACTGAGAAGCATTACATTGGGCATATTTTTATATAAGCACCAAAGTTTTGCATTGTTGATCTGCTTAGAAAAGGACCCCTCTTCTCAGTAGAAAGGTCTGTATTAGAGCACACCAGCAGCTGCCAGTTAATCTTCACGTTCAGTTTCAGAGCAATCTCTGATAAGGAAGGGTAAAACTCAAAAAAACCCACTTGTTGCCGGGGGTAACTCTGCTTTTTTGGCAGTGGAATGCTTTAGTAATACCAAAGACCCCAGTGTGAAAAATACAAAGGGACTGCAGTTTAAGGGACTGATTGATTGGAAGCCAGAAGGGCAGCCTGTAGCCTTCGGCACCTAAATGAGGGCACTGATTTTTAACTTGAGTGATACCAGACAGTAGCTGCTTGTTACTCTCTGGCTTGAATTTTAAGGTCTTGCTAAATGTGATAACTCCAGCAAATTGCATCCTGCAGCCTGTCCTAAACAAATGTTCTGTATTCTCCCCTGCAAAGCAATTTTGGCCTCAGTAAATTAGGTTGGCAATGGAACGCTGCAGAGCTTGCGAGGTCTCTGCCCTTTGATCTGGGCTGTCTCTTCAGTGCCAGCCTGAATTGGCCCATCAGGCTTTGCAGCATTAAAAAATCGTATAACTCAACTGGCTGGAAATTAAAAGTTTCCCAAGCAACTGTCTCGGGAAGCACCAGAAATGCCGTCTTTCACATTCTACTCAATTATTCCCTATGTAAAATTACCTGGTGTATTATTTAATTCTGTGACCAAAGATGGAACTACATATGGCCACAGATTTTGCTGTCACACCAAACTTCATATTTATGATGTTCTTAGTGGAACATATTCTTATTTTGTGGTAGTCTTCCTTCATTTCACTGCCATACCTTTGCAATAAGAGTGCTTAAGCTATGCAGCTATTGCTGCTTTATTTCTTTCATACTTCTATGCAGAAATAATTTACTTGATTTCGTTCATCACCAAATTTGAATGTCTAGTTAATTTAACCCAGTTTCTTTGATTTTTCTTTCCCTTTTTTTTTTAAATTAATATTACATCCATCCATTACAGCAATGTACTGACTATGCCAGCAGTTTTATATGATTTTTCTGGTTAAATGCAAGTCAGAAGTTATGTACTTTCTAGTTACATGCAAGTGTTAGATGGCAGGAGCCTTACCCTAAAATATCACACGTGGTGAGCATGGAGAAGGTGGAAGTACAATTCCTGTGAAGGTCTCTGAGTTGCACCTCCCAGTTCTGAGATGATTTGTGGGGTGAACCTCAGTAGAGGTTTGCTAGTGATAAACGCCATTTTATCTTGTACCAAGTCCTTGTGCCTTTTTCCTTGTCCTTAGCTTGGTGTACGGTTTTAGGGTAAGCCTGTGATTAGACGGTGCCCAGACAAGAGAAGAAAATTGTGCCTAGGACTTGTCTGCAGCCAACTGATCCACACTAAACGTTTCAGAGTAGAGTTGTGCCTTAGATGAGTAATTATAAAGCATCTTCTGTGCAAATACCTGAAAAGCAGGTTTATTGGTGGTAAAATCTGACTTGGTGGGGTGTGCAAAATGTGGGCGTCTAGATGGATCACAGAACAGGTCCATCTTGGCATTGCTTCTTCAGGTCAGCTTTCTAATTCAGACAAATCACACAGTAGCAGCACCGTAAGCAAATTTTCTACAGGGCCATATTTAATTCCTCCATTTTCATTTAAATGGAGAAGAAACTACATTTCCGATCTCACTATTTTAAGTGTTTCTCTCCAGTACCGACCTATCATTCTGCAACCCCAGAATTAGCTACTGGGGTTAGTTTTCAGACAATGATGTTAAGATCTTCTCTCCATAGAATCATAGAACCGTCTAGGTTGGAAGGGACATTTAAGATGATCTAGTCCAACCATCAACCTAATTTTGATAAAAACCCTATGTCAGTCAGCACTATGTCAACCAGCCTTTTCAGTGCCTCCAGGAGTCGTGCCTCAACCCCTTCCCTGGGCAGCTCATTCCAAGGATTCATAACCCTCTCCATGTAAAAAATTTTCCTAATCTCCAATTTGAGCCTCCCTGGCACAACTTGAGGCTGTTTCCTCTTGTCCCATGGCCTGTTCCTTGGGAGAAGAGACCGACCCCCCCGGCTACACCCTCCTTTCAGGGAGTTGTACAGAGCGAGAAGGTCTCCCCTCAGCCTCCTTTTCTCCAGGCTGAACACCCCCAGCTCCCTCAACCTCTCCTCATGAGATGTCTTATCCATCTCCATCTCTCCAATTGTCCAGAGCAAGGACTCATTGACTCCCAGGGGTAGAACAAAAAGAAAGAACATTAATAACAGCTGAAAAATAGACAGACAATAGTCAGAGAATACAGCTCAGTCATATCTATGCATAGCATACATGATATCCAAATCCACACAAATGACAACTGTGAGTCCTTTTTGCACCAAGACTGAAGTGAAGTTTTACCTGGTATGAGAATAATTTACACCTTGGATCTAACTAAAATACAAATTAAAAATTTGCTGTGAAGACAGGCTGAGAGAGTTGGGGTTGTTCAGCGTGGAGAAGAGAAGGCTCCAGGGAGACCTTAGAGCAGCCTTCCAGTATCTCAAGGTAGCTACAGGAGAGATGGAGAAAGACTGTTTGTCAGGCAGAGTAGTGACAGGACAAGGGGTAATGGTTTCAGACTGAAAAAGGGGAGATTTAGATTAGATATTAAGAAATTCTTTGCTGTGAGGGTGGTGAGAGCCTGGCCCAGGTTGCCCAGAGAAGCTGTGGCTGCCGCATCCCTGGAGGGGTTCAAGGCCAGGCTGGATGGGGCTTGGAGCAACCTGGTTTGGTGGGACGTGTCCCTGCCCAGGGGAGGGGGTTTGGAATTCCATGATTTTTAAGGTCCCTTCCAGCCCAAACCATTCTATGATTCTATAGCAAGGGCTTCTAAAGGTTTGTCAGCCAGAAAAGGAAGGTCGAAGAAAGCATATCCCCCCTGATGGGCAAGACTGGTAAACTGGTAGCAATGGATGAGGAGAAGGCTGAGGGACTCAACATTTTTGCCTCAGTCTCACCAAGAATCGGAGACCCTGTAAATTCTCACGTGGTCCGTCTTTGGGCAAAGCTGCACGTTCATTCCCCAGAAGGAGGAGAAAAATTATAATGTTATTAAGCTACACGATCAAAGGGAACATTTTGTAGTTGTACAATAGAACTAAAACCTCTTCCATTGCCATCCAAAAGAAACAGATAGACATCACTGTGCATGAATGGTGATTACATTAACCAAAAAGAGTACTGTCATTGACTTTATTATTTATACCATTCAAATTATATGTTCCTCTTGAACGCTTACAGACTTTTTTATAGACTACTCATTGTGGCTTTAGATCTGAAACGTATTTGGTTACGTATTACCTTACTGTAGTATTGTTTTCATAAGAAAGTAATGGTGTTGCTGATTAATTGCCGATTAATTCGGCTTGGTATGAGTCGGTGGTGCAGGGAGTCTTTGGCCACAGCAAATACCACAACCACTCTCCCGGGGTTTCTGCTGCTTAGGAGAGCAATAAAGTGTATTGCCAGGAAGCGTAACCAAATGCAACATGTTTTTTCTTGACCTGAGCTCTTTATCAGATTGCTCCTCAGGGTTATACTTTTTAACTGTTACTAAATGCCTTATCTTAAATCTTCAGACATACCTCGGGCAGAAACAATGTTTTCTGAATATTTCTTTGAGGTATACTTCTTTTGGTTTTAGTCTAAATTACTGCATGCCTTTAGAGTCTGAAACCCTTTATGAGTGGTAGATTAATTAGGAGTAAGAATTTAGGAATGGGCTTGGTAGCAGAGAGAACAAGAAGCCTTTAACCTATCTCTAGTTTTCATTTTTAGGGGTTTGTTTTTATTGGTTATTGTGTTGTTTAATTCCTTTTTCCTAATTAAAATATTTAAGTTGTTCTGCACACAGAAATTGTGGATGTAGAATGTACTCATTAGCAGGAGTATGTGGGAGGAATTTGCGTGAATTTTGTGAATCTCCAAGCCAACCTCACAGCAACGGTAACTTTTACCTGAAAGTACGTATTCTTTTGCAACAAAAATTCTGCAGCGTGAAGTGGAGGTGTTTAATCACTTCTCAATGGCATATACCAATTAAACTTTTGTAAGAGCCTTCATTGAACAACGCAGTCAGAGAGCAAACAAATCCTTTCTTCTTTATGCCAAGAACAGGAAATATCTGTCCTTTGAATAAGGTTTTTCCATTCATGGGGTAAGGGCTTTTTCTCCACGGTGATGTTAGGATTTTTGTTCTGCATTTTAAATTACACCCCAAACCAGTTAAACCCAAATGCTAACGATATAGCTTAAATAAATAAGAATTAAACACATCCACACTGTTATTTCAATTTGGGACTATGTCCTGTATTTGAATCTCACTTTGTAAAAAAACTCCTCCACACATATCAAGCACAAATCATGCAAATTTAAATGCCTTAAATTGTACAGAACCTCTAATTTTGGTCTGGAAAATTTCTGTCCTTACCTAAACACATTGTGAGTTTGGGGGTGGGGATGGTTGCTGTTCTCTGGACCTTTTCCTCATCTCCATCTCTTTTGTATTAAATTAAAAGAAGCAAGATATGTCACTAAATAGACAGATTTTGTTTTCCTCCAATTGGAAGATGGGAGAAACGTGTGTGAAAATAATTTGAATGAACATTTTGGTGTTTGAAGGACAATTCAAGTTAAGCAGTAATGCTCCCTGTTGTACGCAGAAGACTATCAGTCAACCAGAAACAGCGGCTTGGCTTTGCCTCCTGCAATTTGCCCACCAAAACGCACACCTTTCTAAGCAAGCAGCATGGTATGAATTCAGAGACATTTGGGACAGAGAGTAATTTAAAGGGTTTTGTTAGTAATGATGACTGAATTGACAGGCTGAGAGAGAGCTGGAGTTGTTCAGCCTGAAGAAGAGGAGGCTCTGTGGGGACCTTAGAGCCCCTCCAGTCACTAAGGGGGCTCCAGGAGAGATGGGAAGGGACTCTTGATCAGGGAGTGGAGTGATAGGACAAGGTGGAATGGTTTTAAACTGAAGGAGGTGAGATTTAGATGACATCTCGGGAAGAAACTCTTTCCTGTGAGGTTGGTGAGACACTGGCCCATGTTGCTGAGGGAAGCTGTGGCTGCCCCATCCCTGGAGATGTTCAAGGCCAGGCTGGATGGGGCTTGGAGCAATCTGGTGTGGTGGGAGGTATCCCGGCCCAGGGCATGGGAGTTGGAACTGGGTGATCTTGAAGGTCCCTTCCAACCCCTCTATGATTCTCTGATCTGGATGGTACAGTGGGAAAATCAGAAAGGGGTACTCAGCTGTGTACGTGCAACAGATCTGTCTGATCTGAGGAAAGATTGTGGGAGCTAGTCCATTCTAGACTGCAGCTGGCTGAGCATTGGAGGTATCTCTTTCAGCCCTAATTATTCTGTTGAATTAATTTAATGCTTTATGACAGACAGGTTCGGTTGGGGGTGCTGGGAGGGTGCTTGCTGCCTGACCCCGGGATGCCTGAACTCCAGGCTGAAAGTCTGCAGCAGATTAGTGTCCCAGATGTGAGGCTGGTCCAGACAGGCTTTTGATCTGACCTGAGATAGCTGTTGGATTGTTGGGGTTAAAGTCCTGCTCTGCCCTGGAGTCATGGACTTAAACATTGACCCCAGCTCTGAGGCATATTTATACCTCCTGTGATTTTTGCTCAGATCACTTCTAGGTTGTGGTTAAGATGCAACCTCAGGCAGAAAACAACTAATGTTTTTCTTTACTGATCATCCTCGTATGGACATAGAGTGTATCATCAGTAAGGTCGCAGATGACAGCAAGTTAAGTGGGAGTGTTGATCTGCATGCGGATAGGGAAGCTCTACAGAGGGATTTGGATAGACTGGATCGATCGGCCAATGTTAACAGGATGAACTTCAACAAGGCCAAGTGCCAGGTCCTGCACTTGGGCTACAACAACACCATGTATCACTACAGGCTTGGGGAAATGAGGTTGGAAAGCTGCCTGGCAGAAAAAGACCTGGGGGTTTTGGTTGACAAGGGGATGAACATGAGCCAGCAGTGTGCCCAGGTGGCCAAGAAGGCCAATGGCATCCTGGCTTGTAGAAGAAATAGTGTGACCAGGAGAAGTAGGGAGGGGATTGTCCCCCTGTCCTCAGCACTGGTGAGGCCACCCCTTGAGGACTGTGTCCAGTTCTGGGCACCTCAACACCAGAGAGATCTGGAGGGGCTGGAGCGAATGCAGAGGAGGGCAACGGAGCTGGGGAAGGGCCTGGAGAGTAAATCTTAGGAAGAGCGATTGAAGGAGCTGGGACTGTTTAGTTGGAGGAAGAGGAAGCTGAGGGGAGATCTCATCACTCTCTACAACTCCTTGAAAGGACATTGTAGAGAGGTTGGTGCTGGTCTCTTCTCACAGGGAATCAGCAATAGAAGGAGAGGGAATGGCTTCAAGCTGCACCAGGGTAGGTTTAGGCTGGACATTAGGAAAGAATTCTTCTCAGCAAGAGTGGTCAGACCCTGGAATGGGCTGCCCAGGGAGGGGGTTGAGTCCCCATCCCTGAATGTGTTTCAGAGTGGTTGAGATGTGGTGTTGGGGGATGTGGTGTAGGGGAGGACTGTGTAGAGTGGGGCTGATGGTTGGACTCGATGATCCCAAGGGTATCTTCCAACCTGAATGATTAAGTGATTCTATGATGGTAAAACTGCATTATTACTGCTTTTTTTTTTTTTTTTCTGGAATACCTGGAGTTTTTTGTTGAAAAAGACCCAACTTTATTATGCCAAGTATTCTAAGTATTTGCTTAATCTAAAACCTTAAAATAGATGTTTTAGACAAATATTTGTTCATTCCAAGACTACATTTTTGAAAAAAAAAATCAGATAAAAAACTTGATGATTTCTAATAAGAAGAATTTGGGTCTACCTTTGAAGAAGTTTTCCAAGCTAGACAATGTTTCAGTGTAGGTATGTGGTACACCTTTGTGAAAGAAGTACAAAGACCAGAGTAATCAATAAAAATGTGTTAGTTCCTCCTGAAGGTGAATATAGAAAGCAAGGACCAAATAACTTGCTCTTCTGTGACAAAAATTCTCTCAACTCAACTCAGCCCAGCACTCAGTTTCACAACTATCACTTTTTGGTCTGATTTAATCAGGAACATGGCAAACTTCTGTATGTAAAATAACCAACCACCATCTGGAAACTCTCTCAGATGCACAAGTGCCAGAACAAAACCTTGAGATGGATTTTCTCGCAATTTTGAGATTATAGAAGAATGTTTTCTTCTCTGTGGTACTGCCAGTAACATAGGCAAGGTGACTCATTTATAAGGCAATATATCATCCCACAGTGTTTTTTAAATTTAAGATTAAGTTGAAGCTACATTTTGAGATGGAAAAAAAAATAATCACATTTTTCACTGGATATTTCAGTGTAGAAGCATCACTGCAACAACGTGAAAGACCTGTTGCTGGTTTTGTACATAAAAGTAAATTCAGCATTTTGTTTTCTGAAGTTCAGGAGGCTCTGTTTTCCAACAGGGACACTATTAAGAACTTTCATTGTTCACACAAGCAGGCACGAAGAAGAAACCACAGCTGTAAACATCAAAGAAAGCAAAGCAAATAAAAAGGGAGAAAAACAGGAATAAGCAAGAAAGACTTCCAGGTTTCCGGGGATATTTTTCCCTTGTAGGGAATCTAACTTCTTGGGCCATTTGAGCTGTTTGCATTTTCATTCTGTTCAATACGTTGTACATCAGTATCTTGACCCTGTTTATCAGCAGCTTGAGATGTAAGGAGCTATTATGTTACAATTTTTGGCTTTTTTAAAAAGAAATTAAGACATGGTGCATTCAGCTTGTGCAGGGATAAAGGGATAATAGGAAATACAGAAAGAGAGGAAGAAAAATTGGAGCTGAGTAACCTGGCACTGGCAGATATAAGCATTTTCTTTGTTTGTGTGATATTGGCCTGTTGACTAGAATAGAACTTCTCTTAAATAAACATGTGGAAAACACATGTCTTATCTGTATCAGCTAACCTGATAATAAGTTGAAAATATGGTTGTTATATTCTTTGGAAGACAGTATTTTGAGAAGTGCTAAGAGATACAGTACAGGTCACGCCAATTCCGTACCACAACTGCAATCCGTACTTTTGGTTGCAGAAGGCAGTGTGTTCATTCTAGGTTCAAATACAGTGTATTTTCAATACCTCCATCTTTGGAAACCCTGATTTGGTGGGGTGTTGGGTTATATTTCATCTATAAGTCTTGTGAGGAGAGGCTGAGGGAGCTGGGGGTGTTCAGTCTGGAGAAAAGGAGGATGAGGGGAGACCTCACTCTCTACAACTCCCTGAAAGGAGGGTGTAGCCAGGGGGCGTCGATCTCTCCTCCCGAGGAACAGGCCATGGGACAAGAGGAAACAGCCTCAAGTTGCTCCAGGGAAGGTTCAGATTGGAGATTAGGAAAAATGTTTACAGTGAAAGGGTTCTTAATCCTTGGAATGGGCTGCCCAGGGCAGTGGTTGAGGCACCATCCCTGGAGGGATTGAAAAGCTGGGTTGACACAGTGCTGAGTGACATGGGTTTCTGATGGTTTTTTATGACAGTTTGATGGTTGGACTAGATGATGTTGAAGGTCCCTTCTAACTTAGACAATTCTATGATTCTATGATTCTATAATTTTTGTTCTCTGTTAGTGGGAGTCAGATAGCTTCATGTATGTCAGTGTGGTGGGTTAGAAAGAACTTTCTCCCAAGCTTCCAGGAAAAGTAGAGAGGATGCAGAAAGTAAGTCATCATGAATAATAAAACAGGAGCTTCTTTCTGTGGGCTTCATGAGAAGCAGGGGAGATCGTGTCTTGTTGCATGCACTTGTTTTTGTTGCAGTCTTGAACGCTTTCGGCATTTTGATGTAGGGTGGATGTAGGGCTTTTGTTATCTGAGCCTCTGGCAGTCAGGAAATGTCAAGCAGAAAATGCACTTTGCCTGCAGGGGAAGAAGTCACTGAGGCACCGGATGGTGCAGAATCTCTGCAGGCTCATTCCCGACATGGCAAAGAGATGAACCCTGACAGCTGGGTCTTCCTTGCATGGCAGCGACAGTATGAGCCTCAAAGAATGAGGCAAAATGGAGAAAACAGGTAGTTTTATGCACATTCCCTTTCAGTCTCCTTTCAGTCTCTCTCTTGACTCCATTGGCTGACAAGGGGTGGGTAGGAATTAGCAGGGATTGGAAGCAATTAGAAGAAACTATATTTCAAAGTCACAGGCTTCTGTGAAAGTGAAAGGCGGATTCCCCTTTTCACTCTGACTCAGCTTGTAGCTAAGCTGTACAGATGCTTCTTGTGGTGAGGGAGGAAGAAGGAGGCAGCCTGAACAACCAACTTATTCTATAAGCTAAAATAATATCTGGCAGAGTAACCAGGGAAGCACTCACCTGGGATGTAGGATGGCCTGTTTAAATCCCTGCTCCAGTTAATCACTACAATAGAGAATCAAATAGTATTTTCTTTTTTGCTGAAGTTATTCTAGTAAGTAAATACAGTTAGCTATTCATTGGATGGGAGAAAGGCAACCCAATGTGTCTAGGGTGTCTGCTTCTCTTCCTTCTCTCATTTCAGTCAGAAATGAAGCTGAGATCCTTTGGGAACTGGCTATTAAAATATTTCCATACCATTCTGTGATTAATGAGATTTTTTCTAAGATTTTTCTTAATAGATGTTTTACCACTCCTAATAGTTTGGGTTTTTTTCCTCTCTATTTTTTTAGAAGGGGAGAGAGAAAGGTGGCACCTCTTTAATCAAGCTGTATTAAAAATGTGTAAAAGTGTAACTTTGCTGCTGCATTTCATTGTTTGTGCTTCTGAAGAATATAAATTGCCCTGCAAGATGCATTGGAAAGATGCTTAAGGGTTTGTCCCTAGTTTTAATTTATTTTCTTCAGTAAAGAAAGCCGAACAAACCTACTTTTTGAAGTGCTGTTATTGTTTAGGTAACCGACACCAAGCAAGCGACGGCAGGATGTGAGTTTCTAATTTTGGTGATGTCCCATTGTTTTGGGAGGAAGTTGGTTTTGAAGTGGTGCTTGTAAGCCCAGCAGGTGCTGGGATCTTGTAGCAGCAGGCAGAACTATCACATGTTGGACAAAAATACTCTTTTTTCTTGGTAGGTACAGGGATATACAGATACAGGGATAATATTTCCATAGATGATCTCTAGAGGTCCCTTCCAACTCTGACAATTCTGTGATTGTGTAACCATTTCCCTGACTAACCTTTACATGATGTGGAGCTCCTGAACTCTTGAGATATATACTACTCTTTAATGTAAAATCTGCCGTGATATGAGTGTGTTTTGGTTGTGCAGTATTTGGGTAAATGTACAGGTATTTGATGGAGCAGAGGGAAGAGGGAACATCCAGCTGAAATGGATTTCTGAATCTATCAGTCTGTCTGGTGTACTTGGGAATTAATTCTTATCTGATGGGAAAAACGATGCTGATCTCGTTTAAAAATACCTTTTACTTCCATATTATGGTAATTCATGATGAAGCTCACGTTAAAGGAAATAGGGATTGCTGAAAACAGCAGGGAAGATCTCAGTCTTGCCATCAGAACAGAACTTTGGCGCATCCATGTAAACTGGCAACCTTCCATTGACTTCTAAGCGCCGTGAAGTGGGTGGTTTTGGGTTGTGCACTTTCTTGGACGGAGTTGTAGGTACTCGGCAGCAGCTGGACTCCCCGAGAGCCCGACTTCAATGGTGTTTCATGGATTCATATCAACGAGGGTGGTCTCGATACGCACAGGCTCCGGTTGCTTCTTCCTGCCCTTCCTCTTTCGTAATTGGTTTAGTGGTTTGAACAAAGTGCAGAGAGATAAATTTCTGGTATTAATATTGTGCTGACAATATTTTAATAACGCAATAAACTGTTCTTGCTTACCCTGTTCTCATCCTCTGGTAGCTGGGGTTCATGTGCAAGTTTAGGATGCATATACATTTTTTGCCTGTTTGAAATACCGTCTCTTCTAATATCAAAAGGTAATACCACAAGACACCCTACATCTTAAGAGTTGTGCTGTCAAAGCTTTAGTTGTGAAAAAATTAATCTTATTCAACTTGAAGGTAGATATGCTAGAATGGGATGCAATCTTTGAAAGCTAAAGCGAGGGAAAAACTCCTTTCATTTTAATCCTGTTATTTTGTGGAATATGATCTTTCTGAAAAGCAAAATATTTTCTTTTTCAGCAGTATTCATGTTTGCTCTAGGGATGTCATCTCTGACAGAGATGATTTAACATCATCCATCCAAATAGAGGAAGAAAATAATTTAAATCATTTCAGCCTACCCTGAAGTTCGGTGGTCATATTATACTGGGGGCACCCGGGCACCCCTGAGAGCCCTCCAGTTCAGACTGGAGCACCCAGCCTCTCAGGAATGACTTCCACGTCAATAAAGTCTTTACAACTGAACACATTGTAAAATAATTTCTAATTTCTTGCAGATGTCAAAAAGATGTGAAAGTCCATCTTGAGCTGCTGAGGAACGTGGGGTATAGCTCCAGGCTTGCCCTAGATCTACAGCTCGAGTTTGAAATAGTACAAAATAGTACAAAAGAGGCAGAAACAGGGATGAAGTGTTCTGAGTAGTTCAGATACCAAGCTCGTTTAGCTGGACAGAATTTCAGCTGGTTTCTTTCCCCTTCATGCTGGAACGTGGCTAAACAAGATTGTGTGGGGAGAAAGGCAAGAGATGGCACAAAAGTGGAGTGGGAGAAGGCAGAAAAAGACAGATAGGAACAGGTTTCTTCAAGACACAGAATTTTCCGCTCCTCTGTTGATGTACTTGGGCAATGATGCCTTTAATACTTGGGGTTGCAGAGCGCTAAAGTAACATCTTAACCCATCTACAGTCTAATCACAGAATCACAGAATCACGGAATGATATGGGGTTGGAAGAGACCTCTGGAGATCATCTAGTTCACCCCTCCTGACAAAGCAGGTCCACTCAGAGCAGGTCCCACAGGAACATGCCCAGGTGGATTTTGAATGTCTCCAGAGATGAAGACTCCACCACAACTTTGGGCATCCGGTTCCAAGGTTCTGCCACCCTTAAAAGAAAAAAGTTCCTCCTTGTGTTTAGATGGAACTTCCTATGATCAAGTTCGTGCCCGTTACCTCTTGTCCTGTCCCTGGGCACCGCTGAAAAAAAAAGACTGGCCCCATCCTCCTGACACCCACCCTTGAAGTATTTCTAGGTGTTGATCAGATACCCCCTCAGTCTTTTCTAGATTAAAAAGACTCAAGTCCCTCCACCTTTCCTCAGCAGAGAGATGCTCCAGGCCCCTCATCATCTTGGTAGCCTTCTGCTGTACCCTCTTCAGCAGTTCCCTGTCCTTCTTGAACTGGGGAGCCCAGAACTGGTCCCAGTGCTCCAGATGGGGCCTCAGCAGGGCAGAGCACAGGGGCAGGATAACCACTCTTGGCCTGCTGACCACGCTCTTCTTTATGCACCCCAGGATGTCATTGGCCTTCTTTGAAAACAAGGGCACATTACTGGCTTATGGGCATCCTGTGGTCCACCAGGACTCCCAGGTCTTTTTCCTCAGAGCTGCTCTCCAGCACCTGCTCTCTAATGCCAACTCTCCTCTTTTTACTTCTGTCTGCATCACCTGGATTGAAATAGTCACATCTAAGATGTGTTTTCGTCCTTTTTCTTTCTCATTTTAACACTTACAGGTGGAGCCACTGATCCAGAAAGGCCACGAGAATCTTGTGCACCACATCCTGCTCTACCAGTGCAGCAGCAATTTGAATGACAGCGTGCTGGACTACGGGCATGAGTGCTACCACCCCAACATGCCAGACTCTTTTCTTACATGTGAGACGGTCATTTTTGCTTGGGCCATTGGAGGAGAGGTAGGATGAATGTCTGTCTGGCATGGTTCATCAATGGGGCTTTAGAATGATGTGTGTCGGAATGAAGCTTTTTCCTTGTATATTAGTGGTTACTTAATCTGTCTGTTTTTAAGGGCACACAATCACAGTCCCTAAATAGCTCACCGGTAAGTCCTCAACATCTTGTTGACCTCTTAAGTGTGAAATGCAATGAACATTCAGAGTGACAAGCCAAAATTAATGAAAATAGTATAGAGAGAGTTAGAATCATAAAATGGTTAGAGTTGGAAGGGACCTTAAAGATCATCCAGTTCCAAACCCCCTGCCATGGGCAAGGACACCTCCCACTAGACCAGATTGCTCAAAGCCCCATCCAACTTGGTCTTGAACCCCTCCAGGGATGGGGCAGCCACAGCTTCTTTGGGTAACCTGTTCCTTTGATGCCTTAGGGGAAGAGACAAGGCCTGAGAGCATGGAAATCTGTTGCTGTATCAGCTTGGCTGGTCTGATATGGAAGTACACTGTGTCCAGCAATGACCTGTAGAGAATGTCAGAAAGAAAAGCAGGTCTCTGTAGGTGACTGCATAGGAGACATGGAAGCAAGATTTTCCAAGTGAAGTTAGACATGGATTTAATTCCTTTTGTGCCTCACCAGGACCTGGTTACAGTGTGGCCCCATTCAGACATGTCACTCAGAATTTTTCTACCCATCCCAAAGAGGCATAATTTCAGTGTAGGTGTGATCCTGTGTCACTGCAGAGGACCACTTTAGAATCATAGAATGGTTTGGGTTGGAAAGGACCTTAAAGATCATCCAGTTCCAACCCCCCTGCTCCGGGCAGGGACACCTCCCACCAGACCAGGTGGCTCAAAGCCCCATCCAGCCTGGCCTTACTCATGGCAATGGGACATATCTACAGAAAACAATCTCTGATGCCATGTTGACCCCATGTTTTCGGCTTAATTCATCTGTTAATTCATCTGCAGTATGAGGAAGCCAGAGGTGCTACACGGATCCATCAGAAAAAGTTTAATCCACTATGAGCATTATCCCTGATGCCTGCTTTGCGCATTATCGCCAGCAGCTATGCTCTGACCTACTATTTGCACTTCCAACTGTCTTAATTTAAGTGAAATGAAAAACCTCATATAAATAAGTTAGTGTTTGACAAGCCCTATGGAGGCTTTTGCAAGGATGATCCCAATGTTAAAGACCTGTAGAGAGGAATCTGCCAGATCTGGGTTAAATTCAGGTTTCCTGGAGCACTCACTTCACTTACTTCAGTCTACCCTTGCACAGAATAGAGGTGATAATATTTATTACTATATGCTACGATTAATTCATTAATGTCCATCAAGCGTAAGAAAGTTGAGGTCTCAAATTGCACCTTTCAGTAAGTTAGAATCTCAAATTTCATATTAAAATATTAGCTATGTACTACAAAATGATGCAGAGTAATTAATGCGAAAGTGAATTTCGTAGATGGGCACTTAGAAGATGCTGGTATTTTTGTATCAGGAGCGAGCTTTTGAAGTTAATCTTCTGGTTATCCCCATTTACCAAGCTCTGTTTATCATCATGAGTGGTTTGAGAACTTGCAGAGGCCCCTCTTTGGGATGAAGTTAAAGTGAAGGTGCAGGGATGAACCCAGCACTTCCCAGCAGTAAATGGGCTTTGGGGCATGGGGTCTGACCAGAGCTTGTCCAAAGGAGCATCATATGGGGACCATGGGTCCAGCAGAAGCTGTTTCACTGTACAAGGATATTTCTTTTGCACTACATGGCTTGCTAATGTAAATGTAGCCATGAAGATCATCTTTATTGTTCAAATCATTTTACTTAGAATGCAGTGATTTGGGCAGGAAAAGCAACCTAATTGCATACAATCTCAGTATTCCCTGGAGATTACTGCCTTTAGAAAACGGGGACATTTGCAATGTAGATTCACCTTTTCATAAGGGTTTCAGTGTCAGACGAACTACTTGACGATGCAATGTTTAAATAAATTACATTTAAAATGTAATTTTCCTCTTCCACTCAAGCAATAAATACGGGATAAATAATCATGAGGTCACAGGGTAACGCAGGTTGGTTGGGACCTCAGGAAAATTCTAGCCCAGCCTCTAACTCTAAGCAGAGTCAGCGGTGAGGTCAGACCAGTTTTCTCAGGGTTTTAGCCTCCAATAGCATAGGATCTACTATTTTGTATTGACATAGTTATTCAGTGCAGAGAGTATATAATAAATATATTATGCCACAATGCCATGTTCAGAAAGTTTTAAAAGAAGTTGCCTTTGTGAAATTTTATCATTAAGATGCTTGTATCGTTGCAAAAAAAAAAAAAAAAAAGAGCAGCTGCTTTTAGAAAGAGAAATGAGAAATTAACTCTTAACCATGGAAAAAAAATGTGTGCTGATTTCCAGGGCTTCACCTACCCTCCTCACGTTGGCTTATCCATCGGTACGGCAGCTGATCCTCAGTTCGTTCTTATGGAGGTGCACTATGACAATCCATCGTACACAGAAGGTTTGGGCCCTCATGCTCTTTAAAACCTGCAAGACTGGAAGAATGTACTAGGCATAAATGCTTCTCGTTGTGTTGCAGGCATTTTATTCCATTTATTTATTTATTTATTTACTTACTTTGGCATTTTTTATTTTAAAAACTGAAATTTGAAAGGGGACAACAGAGAAGAAAGTAAAAGACGAGCTGACAGAATGTAGAGCTTGTGCAACACAAATTCATCTTTGGATTGTGTTTGTATGTTTCCTAATAAAAAAGGTTAATGCAAGAGAAGTAATTATAAGCAGGTGATAGAGGCAAAACAATTCCGAGTAGATACACAAATGCTTATAGATAAGCATTTAGATAAATTTGATTCATATATATAGCTTTGATTCTTAAAAATCACAACAATTTTACATCAGGCTTTGGTTCCTTAAACTACTTTTTGGTATCAAGAGAAGTCCTTGAGAGAGTAAAGCATTAAAATCTTTTCTATTTCTCCTGTCAGCTTTGCTCAGGGTGCTGATATTATCTTCAAGTTTGGGATCTAGAAGGCCTATTTTCCCATGTTTAGACAATGCTGTTACAATAGGAGGGATTGCAAAAATGGGTGTATTTGGTCATCTCATGATAAGCAACCCAAAACAAAGGAAAAATATCGTTATTGCTAGTGTTCAAGCTGAAGGAATAGGCAAATTCCCAAGCAAAAGACAACACATGGCTTGAAAATTTTAAAGAAAAAAAACCCAACCCACAGCAACTTTAAGCTTTTCCTTAAGTTTTTAATTTGAAAATCATACATGGCACCTTTTGAGGTCTTATTAGTTCTTTGTACTGTTTACTCTGCCTGTGATTCACCTTCTTTACTCTGAGGTCTCTGTCGGATAACTTAGTGGAAGGGACACAGGGACTATAGGCAGCACATATTTTTCATTCACATCTGAGCACCACAGATACCAACATACCCTGTTTAATAACACTCCTGTAGGCTGCCCCTATTTATTACTTCCTGCATATGGTTTGACTCATTTCCAGGTTACTGAGGTTGATTCCTTGATTTCCCTGTAAAAAAACTTGGGGCAAGTCTTGAAAAATTTAAAACAATTGGATTTTATTTTTTTTTTTAAAATATTGATTTATGGCCGTGGCTGACTGTGTTCTTTTGTTTCAGGCTTGATAGATAACTCTGGTCTGAGGTTAATTTATACTCCAGTTATAAGGAAATATGATGCTGGGGTTATTGAAGCTGGTCTTTGGGTCAGCCTCTTCCACAATATCCCACCGGACATGCCTGAATTTGTGTCAGAGGGTCACTGCACACTGGAATGTCTGGAAGAGGTATGTCTCCTGCCTGAATCCATTGGCTTTCGTTCCTAGAAATAGTTTTGGACAGCCCCTTTAACACCTTGGGAAGATTGATGGATACTGTTAAAGACACGTGAAGAAAGGCATCTCTTACGTGCTGCCCCCTCCAGAATGTTGAGTCTTTTTGATCTAGGTTTTTGGGATGCTCGGTTTTCAGGCTGCTTAATTGGTGTGAGTAATACTGGATAACACAGTGCTTGCAATGATTTAATTGTGGGTTCTATATGCAAGCATGTGTTGCTTTCCATGGCAAACCTATAAATAGCCCAGAATAACTGGCCCAGAAAAATTATCAAGAGAGACTAATTAAGCTCTGTGCATGTGCAAAATAGTGAAGTGAAAGCCTGGAAGGTGTTCTTAGACCAACCACAGAAACTGAAGACCTGAATTAGTTTTGCTGCATAGCCCAAAGTACAAAATTATGCATTCATTAAACTTGTGGTTTCATTAGGACAATCTAAATATCTCTACAGATAATGGAAGTATTGCCTAAAATCTGTAATTAATGTATCACGGGAGATTTTCCTATACTTTCGCATTACAAAGGTTGAATCGATTCTTGTTATGATGTGGCTTGGAGAGAAGTGCAGATTAGAGATGTAATTTATATTTGTTCTTGCTAGTGTTAAATGCTGCATATTGACCTTGTGTTTTTTCAGCCTAAAACCACTTGAGTAATCTGTTATTGTGAGGTTTCTGACCTTAAGGCTGTATTTGAAAGGTATTGTGATATCAGGTTATTTCTAGTTTGGGCTCTGAACAAGAGTCGTAGTTCAACAAATGAAAAGTTCAGGTCCATACATCTCAGCCAGAATGGGAGTGATGTCAGGTTTGTGTCAATTTGGAAAAGTTAATTTTCAAATGTTTTTGACCTGGAAAAAAGTTTCAGAAGTCAACCTATAATATTTCCCTACCGGTTGACTTGAAGATGGGAAGTTGAGCATATTATAATTACATTCTTTTATCTCAAAGTGCTTCTCTTGGCGTGATACTGATGATAATGTCATTTATAACTGCATACAATTTTTTTTCATAATAAACATCCACGTTCAGCAGTGCCAATAGCCAATAGCAGTAAAATAATGTGCAAGTTTTAGTACAATATCTTTGAAAGTCTTAATTTATTGAGAATTATACACAGTCCAGTAGATTTTCATAAAATTAGGAGTCAAAACATGTTTGCTTGTTTAAAAAAATCACAGGAAAAAACCAAGCTTTTTTGTATATAAAACCTTAGTTTCACATACAGATTTTTTTGTTACCCCAGACTGCATTTTGCTGTCAACTGAGGGAATGTAAAATGCATTTATTAGTATATAATACTAATAAATATAATACTCTAAATAAATATAATACTCTGTTTGTGCATAGCATTACATTACACTGTATGTGAGCACGGTGGTGATGTTGGTTGGATGTTGGTGTTGTCAACTAACGGGTGATAGGAAATGGCCTCAGGTTGCACCAGGGGAGGTTTAGATTGGATATTAGGAAAATTTTTACACTGAAAGGGTTATTAAATATTGGAACAAGCTACCCAGGGAAGTGTTTGAGTCACCATCCCTGGAGGTATTCAGAAGCCAGGCCAGGCATGTTGCTGAGGGACATGGGTTAGTGGTAGTTTTTGTCAGTGTTGGGTTGATGGTTGGACTCGATGATCTGAAAGGTCCCTTCCAACCCAGGCAATTCTATGATTCTTTGGTTTGTACTTGCCAGGCTCTAGGAGCTGAGAGACCTGCTGGGATTCATGTGTTTGCGGTACTTCTTCATGCCCATCTTGCTGGCAGAGCTATCAGGATGCGCCACTTCCGCAATGGCCAGGAGCAGAAGCTTCTTGCTTATGATGATGAGTTTGACTTCAACTTCCAGGAGTTTCAGTATCTGAAAGAAGAAAGAACCATCTTACCAGTACGACACTCTTTATTCTTTCCCTGAAAGTGTTTAAAAGATCATGTGCCTGACATTTATTCACATTTTGGATTAATTTTGCTGCAGAATTCTTGAATGTTTTGTACATTTTTTACTTATTGCAGAGGTACTAATGCTTTAAAGTTTCAGTGTCTCAGAAGACACTCTGGAACTGGCAGGCCTATCAAATCAAGCTATTCTTTGGGTGCATTTGATGTCTACAGCTACTTAATTTGAACTTTACTGTTAGAGTAGATTAGAATTCAGTAAAGCCTTTGACACTTGGGGAAACTGGCTGCTTATGGCTTGGATGAGTGTACTCTTTGCTAGGTAAAAAACTAGCTGGAAGGCTGGACCCAAAGAGTTGTGGTGAATCCAATTGGTAGCCAGTCACAAGTGGTGTTCCCCAGGGCTCAGTTATGGCGCCAGTTCTGTTTAATATCTTTATGAACAATCTGAACAAGGAGATTGAGTGCCCCCTCAATAAGTTGGCAGATAACACAACGCTGGGTGGGAGTGTTGGCCTGCTTGAGGGTATGAAAGCTCTACAGTGCGATCTGGACAGGCTGGATGGATGGGCTGAGGCCAACAAGATGAGGTTCAACAAGGCCGAGTTCAACAAGGTCCTGCTCNGTTCTTGGGAGAAGAATGTAATTTATATTTCAGAATATTATTATATTATACAATATAATAATTATATTGTATATTATATGATATTATAAAGCAGTGGGCATCCATAGGTATTGCATGAAAAGAGTCTATGTTTTTTTTTTTGGTTGAGTCACTTGTTTAAAAATTATTTACTCAACTTTTGTTCGTTCCAGCTGGCATCTATTTTTGAAGCTTTGGCCTGTGGACAGAATGTTAGTGCTGCAAAGGTTGGGTACTCCAGATCTCACCAGCAGAGCAGCTGGAAATATCTGGGTGCATGTGAACAAGCCCATTACTTGATGGAATCGGTCAGATGCAAAATAGAAAACAACTGAATTGTTATTTTTTTTTTTAATGNTGCAGCTGGCTGAACACAAGCCAGCAGTGTGTCCAGGTGGCCAAGAAGGCCAATAGCATCCTGGCCCTTATCAGGAACAGTGTGGCCAGCAGGACTGGGGAAGTGACCATCACCCTGTACTTGGCCATGGTTTACAGAGCCGTTGGAGCCAGGTAGCACATCCTGAGTATTTCCGCACAACAAGCATCCAGCCTTGCAGACACCTGTCTACAAATCAACCAGATCTTCTGTTTGTTTCACATTTTTATTTGTTGTTGGAAGTAAAACTCTATGATNGATTGAAGCCATTGAGGGAAGGGAGCTGGAAAGACCTTTGAAATGGCTGAACTTCAAGCATGGTCAGGACCCCCATGGATTAAACTTCCAGACTTCTTCAAGTCCCTTCCCCTCACATGTCTCTTCTCCCACAGTGGGATACTTTGATATTTGTCTTTTAAAGGCAAGAAGTTAAAATGCTAGCTTTCTAATTTAATTTCTGCAGCAAAACATGGATGTTCAGGTGCAGGATTTACTCTTTGAAGTCCAACTGCTTGTAGTCCACAGGGACTTCAAAGACAAGCTGGTGTTACCTCCCCCAGGAAAAAAGTGCTGAAGGGTTTAGGAAGAGGGCTGGCAGAAGATGACAGGTTTGCAGGGAAAGACTAATATTTTTAGGAAAATCCATGCAGATTATAGAGAAAGGCCTCTTAAAATTCAAGAACAAAAGGGTGTAGACAGCAGAAAGACTAAAAGAGGTATCTGATGGTATCAGCAACTTAAAAAAGACAGCTTGAGAGGGAGCAGGAATTCCTTCTCCAAAGTGAGCCTTTTTCATGCCTTTTATTGTTTTCATCTTATGCAAAAAAATTACCAGTACAGCTTTACATATATCATTCTGGTGTAATTCGGTCCACAACCTAATTAATTAATGTTAAAAATTTTCATAGACGTTATTCTCTCCTTCTGCCAGCCCTTCCAAGGGTGTACCCTTCTTTCAGCTGGTGGAGTAGAGTTTGTTTGTTTTCTTCATGTACAAGCTCTCTCTTCCAGACTTGGAAGCAAAAGATTTAATCTCAAAGAAGGAAGACTTTTAGTGACAGCTATCCAGTCCATAAGCCACGAGAGCCAGAGAGACCTCATAAGGGGGAACCAGTATATTCCTACTGGGAGCAGCCTCAGAGAGCTCCAGCTCCTGGGGGTACAGTTAGTTCCACCATTGAGCTGACAATGAGACAGCCCACAGGAAAAGAGATGTATTCCACCTTTGAAGGCTGATCTGATTTTTTATTTACAGTGAAGATCAGTATGAGTGATAAGAGAAGATGCTGATACCCCCAAAAATTAAAAAATAAAGTAAAATAAAGCAAAACAAATAAATCTCTGCCACCCTTGTGATATGAAGTTGACCAAAACCATCACATTTTTGACATTTTGCTGTGTTCTTCAATGTTTTAATTTCCTCTTGATTATCATGGCGACTTTGAGATTTGCTTTAGGTTGGGTACAGGGAATAAAGGCACTACCAAACTGTAGATCAGTTTGTCAAGACAGCAAAAAGTTAATTGTATGTACTTGAGAAGGAAAGTAATCAGCCTTTCTCATACATATCTGTCAATATGGTTAAGTCTTTGCCTGCCACTCTACTCCCAGGCTTGGCAGATAAATAGTTGTTATTGCGATGTGGAAAACCTTCTTTTCCTCATTTGGCAAGTATTTCTGTTGAAGTTGGCAGGATACATTAGCCTGGGGAAAGCTATCCAAACTGGAACTGGGCAAGTTTTGTATACGCCATCTACACAGATAATTCTCGTGAAAATAGGATTATAACTGGGCACCTCCATTGCTATTTTAGAAAAAGAGGCCAGATTATTAATAGGACTCTGTTTTAAATCCATGGGGGATCCTCGAGGATCTGGATAATATGAATGCTCACTGCCAAAGCCTTACCGTATGCCTATTGCCTAATCCTTTGCTCTTCCAAAAAGTCATATGCACTGCTCAGATCTTTATTTCTTAAGAGTTTCCTGTCATCTGTGCTTACCTGA
Organism: Nycticryphes semicollaris; assembly: GCA_013400055.1. Lineage (NCBI taxonomy): Eukaryota > Metazoa > Chordata > Aves > Charadriiformes > Rostratulidae > Nycticryphes > Nycticryphes semicollaris. The sequence continues at coordinate 455,204 of VXBJ01003047.1, forward strand.
AGCTGCTGTTGATGAAACTTCAGAACTGTGAGCTTCCTAAATCTTGCGTTTCAGGGGGATAATTTAATCACAGAATGTCACTACAGTACCGTGGACCGAACTCACATGACATGGGTAAGACAAGTTTTATAAGTACACCAATAATATTGGGGGCTAAAATCTTTTTAATGAAATGCTATTGAAAAGTGTGAACTTACTTACTCATGCTCTTGTGCATGTAATTGTGTATTGTCTTTCCTTGCACAGATTCTTAGGTTTTTAAGTCAGCAGGGCTATTATGATCATAGGCGGAACTCTTGCATAAGGCATTCAAATGACTAGTTTGTAAAAATAAGCAAGCCAGCTCATAAAAGATCTTTAAAAATCAAACTTCGCTCATGTAAGGAGTGCTTTCTTCATAACATGTATTAACATGCAAATCCTGCATATTCTAATGAATGATTTTTATGAACTTGTTGCACATTTTTCCCCAAAGTTGCAATTGCTGGTACTTAAATACTGATTTCCACTTATGCTGTGACCAAGATGGGACCAATTGCTTTTGTTGTGCCTAACGCAGAATCCAGGAGGAAGGCAAGAGTTTGGGCTGGGAGGAGGAGGCTTGATGAAACTCTTCCCATTCCCTTGCTCAAGAGGTGGATTATCCAGCCCCAGGGACCTTCCAGGCGAGCTGCTGCCTCTGGGATGGCTTAGGAGGAGCCCACACCGTACCCTCACGCTGTTGCAGCCAAGGGTGCATGTCCACGGCAAGAGGACAAAGCAGGGCCATGGCCAGGGGATGGGCATCCCCTTTAAGGTCGAGGTTGTCCAGCTGAGGCGTGGCCCATGGTAGCGCATGGTCTCCCAGACACAGCTTTTTAGGTTAGCAGAGGCCATTGCGATGGGGCCACTTGGTTTTGGAGATGAAGCAAATTGGGTTGTTGGGACATGGGCTGAAGTGTGCCAGCTGGCGGAGAAACCAGCGTATGATGCCAGACCCAGTGTGTTTATGGGAGGGATGTAGCTGCCAGCACCCAGCTTTCAGCAGGGGCTGATCCTGCTTCCATGGGAGGGTCTGGATCCAGACCTCCAGAGGTGAGACCTGAGGGACTTCTGTTGGGCAAAGAAGACCTGATCCTGGCATCCTGACTACCTCTCTCTGTGATGATGCCTCTCCCTCTCCTCCATGGCTGGCCTGTAGGTGCATGCAGTAGGCGTATAAAGAAAAGCAAAAGAGCAAGAATAAAAGCTTTTGAGTTTTTGTCCTATTGTCCTGTGTGGTGACCACACTAGCTCTTGGCCCTTGGTTCATGTATTTTGTCTTTTCCATTTCTATTCCTGTGGTTCTGTGAGACCTGTGGAACAGTTCTCACCTGGGTTTTAGGAAGGTGCAACTCATAATCTTGTCTATATTTACCAAGACTAATTTTAAATTAGCTCTTTGCCGCATCACTCCCAATGTGTGTGGAAGACTGTTTAAGAGCCTGTTTCATCTGCTAGCTAAAAATCACTGTAATTAATGACTTTACAGCTAGTGCTCTTTTGTTATTAATTGATTGTTTTCTGCTAACTTAAATAGCTCTTCTTTCTTACTCTTTTCATATGTATTCACAAGGAGAGTCCATACAGATACATATTCCATCCCAGTCTCAATTTTACTAGGCAAAGCTCATTTAATCTCTTATTAAATAGACTAATTATCCTACCAGATTTTTTCTATATCTGCTCTACTTTGAAGGCCTTTTTTCTGAAACAAGGGAGGTATAAGTAAGTTGGAAAGAGCTGAAAATACGCCTGAACTCAGTATTCTTCAACATAATAGGAATCTTATTTTATTGATAATTGTTGTTTCTGACATTTTTTAAGCTCAGGAGCTATTGCTTGAGCTTGCAGTCCATTTTGTAATTAATTATGTAATAACTTCTTGCTACTTTATAACCTAATATGCAAAGTAAATCCATTTAATCAGGCCTCCTGACACACATATCATTAGCATATAAACGCTAATCAGTGTTTTTTATCTGTGGGATTCCAATGCTATCTTGATTAAACGGAAAAAACCCCACATTTTCAGGGTGGTCTGAGCACCAGGAACGAAATGTGTTTGTCTTACCTCCTCTACTACCCGAGAATCAACCTCACCCGATGTGCCAGTATTCCAGACATAATGGAACAGCTCCAGTTCATCGGTGTTAAGGAAATCTATAGACCAGTCAGGCAAGTAAAATGTTTACTGAATCTGTGCAGCACCTCTGTTTCTGTCTGTGGGATTACAGGGTCATTTTTATATCTCCTTTATTTCTTTCTGGTAGCGCAACATGTTGCAGGGTCAGTTGTGCCACTTCTTTTTGATCAATATGCTGTGCTGCTAGTTATTTCTCCTGCCAAATTATTTTACATCCTTTTTTTTTTCCTTTTAATTAAAGAGCAGTTTCTTCTGTTAAAGAAATAGTATTTCTCACTGCAGTGGTTTTTTTCACCGCAACCATCCGTAAAAAGACCATGTATCAATGTCATGTCAATGTTTCAAATCTAGCAATTTATCAAAGCATATCAGTGTTTTACATACAGAGAGATAATTTTGAGAAAGGAGTTGGGGAGCTTGGATATTGAATTACCCTGAGTAGATATATTAACAGTAATTCTGCTGAAGTCAATCAGTGCAACCAGGTCCTGGAACTCTTCCTCACATATAGAGCTTAGTGCTATCTCGGCAACACTGATAAAAATACACAAAAGGGGAAGTAGTTGGAAGTTAGAAGGGAAATGGAAGGACTGAGAGAATATTAAATTGTTCACAGTAAAAAACAAACAGTAGATAAGCACCATGATGGAGAGAAATAGAGAATGGAGGCTTTGGCAAAATAACAAGTCAGAGGATGAAAGGTGGGCAAAGATGAAAACATGGAACCAGTAGTAGGAATCTAGCCAAGAGGGAGAATAGGTCTTTTTAGGTGCTATTGGATGCAGGGGCTTGCAACTCTGTGCAAAGATGCTGCGTCCTGAGTCTTGGACTTCTATCATTCAGGGAAGAGCAGATTTACACTGGATAGTAGGAATAGGTTCTTTACTCTGAGGGTGGTAGACGAGTGGAACAGGTTGCTCAGGGAGGTGATTGAGGCCTCTTCCCTGGAGATATTCAAGGTGAAGCTTGACGAGGCCCTGGGCAACCTGGTCTAGTTGGAGGTGTCCTGGCTGACTGCGGGGAGGTCACACTAGATGACCCTAGAGGTCCCTTCCAACCTGGACCATTCTATGGTTCTATGATTCTATGAATCAGGACACTGAGTTTTTTTGAGATGTTATAAAAAACCCCAAACCCTAGATCTTGGATTCATCAATATTTCTTCCTAATAAACATAACCCACAAGAATCTGAATGTTGGTCAAAAGGGGTAATACCATTTTGCTGTAAAATCTGTCTACTTTAGCGCTCCAGAAATATTAAATACTCCTCTGTGAATGGCTGTTACCATTTAGGCAGCCCAGGATCTATCATAACCACCATGAAAAGCCATGCAATTCAGCTGGCATCTGACCGCTGGGGAAAACCACAGCACGTGGTGAATTTTAAACAAGGTGTCACAGTTTCTCCAGTAAGTCAGCAGAAGTCTTGCTGTCATCATCAGAGTCCTCAGCAAAGAACAAAATGCTTCCCAGTGTGGTGTTGGATCTGGTTTTTCTGCTGTTGAATGTCAGTGGTGTGAACTGCACAACAAGATCGCTCAGAAAGGGCAAGGGTGATTTCCAGAATCTAACATAAAATTTAAGTTTTGGTAGGAGACGGGAGGAAGCCCCCTATAGACTGGATAAATGTGTGTGAGTATCTAAAAATCAATAAATAGCGTGTTTTGGTTTCAAAGTGTTCTTTACAATGCTTAAAGTTAAAGCACCTCAAAAGCAGATCAGTGGTGGAAGTGATTGTAAACAGAGTGAGAACAGTCTAAAGTTCTCAAATGAATGAAACACAGAAAAATCATCAAATAGAAAGTAGAACGTGTTATTGGTGTCAAAAAGAGAATTTCATTTATATTGTTAGTTGCACTAAGCTAAGGTAGTAGTAAGAACATAAAATAAAATTGCTAAACTAATAATGTGTCGTCCCATTGAAATTTTGAAAGTTGTATTTCCTTATACAGTTTATCTTAACAAAACCATATAAAAATATTACTGCAAAGTAATTTGATGTACATGCTTACTGGTCAGAGTTCTGAAATTAATATCCAAGGCAGAAGAGTTTGAAGAAATCCACAATGCAATGAATGTCTTCTTCATTTCCACACTATTTCTATTTAAAATCTCTTAGTACAGGGAGAACACAGTTCTAAATTAGCCTTCAGTAAAAAGAGCCTTTTTGAGCTTAGAAAGAAAATATTCTAACAAATGTACGCTCTCTTGAGTGTTCATTCATGATAACTGTACTTAAGGAAAAAAATGCACATTTGGCCTGGGGAAAGAAAGATGTTTTGAATAGAGTAAGTATGCAGACTGTCTGCCGCAAATGGAATAGTAATTAGAAGAAGAGATTATTAATGCCTCTAGTATTTATGACCTAATCCACAATTCTTGTTTCATTAAGCTCTGTCAGCCTAAGGATATGTGACCTGATACTCATCTCTCTCGTGTCAGTCTTACATAGGAATTGCTTCACTGACTCCTCTAAAGTCTGGCTTGACTTGCACATGAAGGCAAACTGGAAGCAAGATCAAGGCACTGTGGCTCACTTCAAAATTCTTTTCTTTTTTCCACAGTCTAGTGGCACAGACAGTGGTATAAATCATGAGGGGCTGAGATGAAAACGATTGGGCCACAATAGTGTAAATTAGGTGCTTGATTAAAATTAAGCCCTCCATGCTTTGGTGTTGAGTAGAGCAGAACTTTGGCATAGGCAGCACTTTTACCCAAAGCAAATGGGAGACAGCCTTCTTGCAAGGTATCACAGGGCTTTCTTATGTGCTTTGAGAAGATAGCTCATGCTCCAACCAGAGTATTAATTAGGTTTTATTAATTAGATAGAGTTTTAGCTACTTTAATTCTTCCACTGGCTGTATTGAGCTTGCTGTTCTTAAAAACTTGGCCTGTCCACTATGTTTTCATCAATCACAGCGAAGTCAAATAGGGAGAGAGCAAGACCCATGGAGAAGGTTTCCTTTAGTTGTTTCTTTCTTCCCTCCTTTGTTATTATTTTTGAGTTTTCTTTACTAAACGAAAGACAAGAAATCTCATTCCTTCCCTTTCCACGTCATTGGCTGGAGAGGAAGGGGATTGGCCCCACTTTTTCACGGGGAGGATTCCCACATGTGGGCTGATGAGATGTTCAAAACACATGAAATGTTCAAAAACCTGACTCCTTGTCAGGCCTCTCATAACAGGTCTCTATCCCACCCCGGGGAAAAAAGTCTCCTTGAAGCCAGCATGTAGGGACATGCCAAAAGACGATGTCCACAGCTCTTCTCTTGTGATCTTCTGGCACTGCTGCCAACCAATGCTTGCTGCAGCAGCTCCTGGGCTGGGCTGAGTTTTGACCTGTTATCTGAGTAGTTATGACCAGAGCTTGGCAGAGCCATCTGGAAGCAGCTTTCTGATGGCAAAACTTTCTTTACACCACATTCTGCCAAGCCTAGAAGAGGGTGTGGTGCTTTTTTTTTTTTTTTGAGAAGTTACCACAGATCTGTTTTGTATTGCCTGTGTATTCAGTTTGTAGATCAGAGAAGAGCAATATAATTCATTTTCTTAAGTTAAAGTCCTTTGTTTCTAAAAACATCTGGCAGCAAGTCCTGAACTGCTGGCAAACTTTCATAATTCTGTTAAAATCAATGAAACTGCATGAGTTTTCAGTAGCAGAGAACTTATCTGAGAATGTGAGTTAGGCAGAATATACATAGTACATTTGTTATTCTGAGTAGATTCCCCAAAAGCTTTTCCAACTTGATGGTATTTGTCTATGTTTAAAACTCTTTTTTGTTTATTTTCTTTAGGACTTGGCCTTTCATTATCAAGAGTCCCAAGCAATATAAAAACCTGTCTTTTATGGATGCAATGAACAAATTCAAATGGTCCAGATCGGAGGGTCTCTCCTATAATGAACTTGTGCTTAAGCTACCAGTGAACGTGAGATGCTCAAAAACAGATAATGCAGAGTGGTCGGTAAGTCTAAGTGTTGAAAAGGGGACAACAGTGCCAGGAAAGAAATGTGATTTACTGCTCCTCATTGGCTATGAATAAGCAGCTGGTTGTATGTCTTCAGGCTGTTTATGAGGCCATAATACCTTTATCTACATTAACAAATGATGGGAATGTTTTATCAGTGCTTTCGCCTAACTTGAGTTTTAGAAGTGCTTAAAAAGAATAGAAAAGTTGGAGCTTTGGTTAGCACTTGGGATCAGTTAGAGGAGGATGGAGTCTTTCAGTGTGTCTGGGACTGACCAGAGAGTTTTATGTGTGCAGAGTAGACCAGTTAATAAAATAGACCAGAAACCATGTGTCCAAATTAATAAAAAGCTGTTTTCTCTTGGCTGGCTCCGTTATTAGGGACTTACATCTCAGAGTCTTGCAACGGATCGTTCAAAAACACTAAATCAGCTTTCTTCTCTCTGAAGGGGAAAGGTTATTGACTGCATAAAGAAGCCTCAAGAATCTAACTTCTTAACTTAAATATTTAGACTACCTAAAGTTATATGAGTTCTTATTCAATATCTCTTCTGTTGGTCTTGTGTCTTAGAGGTGTCTATAGTATTGGGCCCAAAAAAAGTGCATTTGTCTTGTCTGGTTCCTTTGTGCACCAGGTTTTATCTTCTATAGTTGCCCTTTCCCAATTCTCTTGATGAAAAAACCTGTACGATAAAAAATAATTCCCCATTAAGCTATTATTTATTGTGAACATCTACTGGTATTTTAACAGGACTACTGGGAAAAGCTGTCATCTTTAGTGTTGATGTATGTTTATAAAGAATTTCTGGTGCTTATAGTATTATCTCTGAAGAAGGTGCTGAAGAAATATATATTGCTCCTTCAACTCCTTTAGAGAGCACAAAGTCGAGACCTAATTTTACTTTTTTGGGCTTTTCTGCTCAGAAGAGGAGGTTGTCTCATTGTACTGATTTATCTACTGTGATTTTAGCCCAGCTTGATGGAGCTGATACAAGATACTACTGAAGAAATACTTCCTAGGGAAGGACTTTTGTCTCATTCTCTACCCTATTTTTTCTAATATTCATTCCACTCTAGGCCTTCTGTGGAAAGTATTTCTTGACAGTACATGCCGTTATTCACCAAATTTGGTTAAACTTCTTGACCTTTGCAACTGCTGGCTGGTGGCGGCTGCGTATCCTCTCTTTCACTAATTATTTGCCAGAGGACAAGTTAAGATGATGAAAAGCACACAGAAATTTTATCAAGAGGAGATAGGCTTCTTTTTTTTAAAAAAAAAAATAATTGTATGCTTTCTGGAAAGTGCTGTTCCCCTTTATCTTACAGGAATAAGGAAAAATACTTGCAACTTAAAGAACGTAGTCAAAGAATGAGCTCACTGGAACTGGGAGCACTTAATTCTTCGTTTAATCATGGTTTCGTGTTTCAAATGACTAGGGCATATTCATCAAAGCTAAGATTAGGACTCTTTCCTTTCCCTTCCCTTATTAGTGATACTACATTAAATTGTCCATCCTCATCAAAATCAAGAACAGATTTAACCCAAACAGCCAAACAATCAGTAAGTTATTACAAGAAGGAAAAAACTTGAAGCAGAGGAGCTGAGTTGAAAATGCCTTTATCCTTCTGTAGGGATGGTCCCCTGATCAGTTTTAGCTTTGTGTTGAGTTTGCTAAGATTAAGTCAATATTTAGACTTTTTTTTTTTTTCCTGAAGTGCAGGATGCAACACAGACAAAACCCAAAGTAAGCACGTGCTGTGCAGGTGGGCATTCAGACTTTCAAAAATATATGCGTCCAGGGGCTCGCTTTTTGCATAACTTCTTGTCTCTAATGTATAGGGGGTATATTTAGGAAGAGTATAGCCCATCAGTGTACCCAGATCTCCCCTCTTTCATGTCAAAGCCAGGACAGGCTGGTAAGTTGTGTCTAACTCTGTAAAAATTGCAGTGAGTTCTTAGAGAAGAGTAAAAAGTGCTCAATATACAGAAATATGACACTGCTTCTTCAGGGTGAGGGTGAGGGAACACTGGAAGGGGCTGCCCAGAGAGGCTGTGGAGTCTCCTTCTCTGGAGACATTCCAAACCCACCTGGACGTGTTCCTGTGTGACCTGATCTAGGTATTCCTTCTCTGGCAGAGGGATTGGACTGAATGATCTTTCAAGGTCCCTTCCAAACCCTGAGATTCTGTGATTGGACCAGATGATCTCCAGTGGTCCCTTCCAACCTCAACCATTCTGTGACTGTGAAATAAACGTGTGCAGGAATAACTGCAAGTGTAAGCCATGTACGTACAAATGAAGACATCCAAATATCACCCAATATCTCGATAGCACTGTAGCACTGTCAGCTTCCATTTTTATCTGCCAGAGAGATGAAAACAAAACCCCAACCAACTGCACAATCCCACACCGCAAAATAAAGACATACAAATCAAGCAACACAAGCCTACCCTTGCTTTACTGGAGAAGATGCCAGTGTGTACAGTGATTACTGAGCTAAGACCAAGGCATGTGCCCACTCAGTATAATTTGATGTGTAATATATTCATATTTTTACTGAGCTTGATGTCTCCACAGGAAGAGTCACAACCCCACTACAAAACTAACGATTCTCCTTCAAGCCACCAACTAGTTAAAGATGAAGATACAGATTTCTAATCTTACGTGACAAAGCCCTGATTAATTTTTATTATTTTCATTGCAGATCCAAGGCATGACGGCTTTACCCCCTGAAATAGAGAGACCGTACAAGACAGAACCGGCAATATGCAGCTCATCTTCCTGTTTACGTGGCAGTTTATTCCTCACCCTGTTGTTTGTTCTACATATCACAGCCAGCACCAGAGGAAATATCGGGCCCTTTGTATAATAGGTTTTTTTCAGTTGTGTTCTGTACGCCAGGCAAGTTCTCATGTGGTTGCACTGTTGCCATTGTAGATTTATTTTTTTACATATTAATAAAATTAATTTTCCAGTTGCATATAAAATGTGTACTTCCTTGGAAAACTGTGGGTTTTTTGGTTTTCAGTGTAAAGTATGTATAAAACATGGTTATTCCTCCGGCACGCTGCGTATTAAAATCTTTTCCTGCACTGTTTTGTTACACTTTGTCCTGGCTCTTTCACATGGTGTTTTCACAGCTGACTCTGTATATGGGTAAAATTAATAAACTGAAAGCAACTTAGCTAACCACATTCCACCTGGTATGTGCTGTGTTGTATTGTCTTGGTTCTCAACACCTGCGGGTTGTGAAATTATTTCTGCACGGATGGGTCTTGCAAACATGTCTTTGGGCTGTCTGACTGACACCTGCCATAAAGCTACAAGAAGGATTAGGATAGAATAGAATAGAATAGAATAGAATAGAATAGAATAGAATCATAGAATTGTCTAGGATGGAAGGGACCTCTAAGATCATCTAGTCCAACCATCAACCTAACTCTGTTAAAAAAAATCATCACTAACCCATGTCACTAAGCACTATGTCAACCTGGGCTTTTAAATACCTCCAAGGATGGTGCCTCAACCAATTCCCTGGGCAGCCCATTCCAAGGCTTAATAACCCTTTTCATTCAGGGGAGACACTTCTGGGAATAAGACATTGCAAACCATTTCTCCACCCTTAAGGGATGAGTCTGAAAGGGATTTCACACCCCTCGTGAGTGTGAAAGAGATAAACCCCAAATCTCCCCATAGTAATTGCCATACGAGTCCTTCAGGTTGGCAGGTATTTCTCTGCCACAGAATCACAGAATGTTATGGAGTTGGAAGGGATCTCTGGAGATCATCTAGTCCATCCCCTGCCAGAGCAGGGTCACCCCAAGTGTGTTCCACAGGAAGATGTCCAGGTGGGTTTTGAACGGCTCCAGAGATGGAGACTCCACCACCTCTCTGGGCAGCCTGTACTTTGTATTTTGTACAGGCTCCCCCTTTTATGTTCTCTGTCCCTAGAAATTTGGTGTGTTTCTTTGGTCTTAAGGTATTTGAACAGTGAGTAAAGCTTTGGCTCTTTGCTAGATTCGATTGGGACAGCAGTAGCAATAAAGTTCTATCTCCCAGCCAGGCTCTGGGACGCACTGGGAACCGTAGCACAAGCCTGTGCCAGGAACTGTTGTTAGCACATGCCAAGCATCACGACAGGCCAAACTGTTGAGTAAGAGGTTATATTTTTGTCTCTCATGCCAATTTTTTTTCTTATTTATTTGTAAATCTGCAACTTTCCTACTCTGAATAACAGCAGGGATGATTCGTAAAAGATACCTGATTTATTGATCCCCAATGTGACTCAGTAGACTTTGACCCTTCAAAAAAAAAAAACCAAAACCAAATCCAAAACCACCTTATTTTCATAGCCACACTGCAGTTACAGTAAACTGCACTTTTCCCACAGTCCTGCATAAGAATTACTGGAGCGTGGCTAGAAAAATAAGTTGGTTTGGATATTGAGAGTGCTTCCCTGACCACTGCAACACCTGCACTATATCAGCCTCTACAGACTTAGTGACATATGGACTTTCTTACATACATTTTATGTCACTGAGCACTGCACCCATGTGCAGCATGTGTCCAGAGCAGCTCAAGAACTAGACTGAGGTGGGATAAACTGGTTTTCTGAACATTTTTGTTCACTAACGTCTGATGTCCATCTGTGCAGTCGCACATTTTAACGAGGGCAGGCTGCAAAGAAATAGCATGTAAGGAGGAAAACAAGTAGAGGATTTGGGAACTGTCTTGTCTGTAGCTGAGAAGCGAGAAAAGCATCACAAAGCTGGTGAAGCTCCTTTTGTGGGTAGCCAAAATGAGTGGTAATTATAATTGACACAGAAGAGAAGTACTGAAGCAGCTAATGCCCCAAGTAGAGAGAATTAATGATGTATAGATTGATTTTCTAGGGACTATACCACACTCATTACAAAATTTAGGCATAAAGGGAGTTTAAAATGAGCTATGAAGGCAGAGGTTCCCAGGGCCTACTAAATATTCCTGATGCTTCAGTCTGCACTTGGGGTAACTCTCCCAAATCCTGGGAAATTTCTTTGCCATTGGTGGGCAGCTGCTCGCTCTAAATATGCCTGGACAGTGGTCTGCTCTGCTGTCCTTCCCACTGGTGCTGGATAAGGTAAGGAAAAGGTGTATGGCAAATAGCAGATGGGGTTTTGGGGGGTTAAAAACCTGAAGTTTTAATAAAGAATTGTAATTGTTTGGGTCTCCTTCCTGCCAGCAGAAGAATTAAGTTTTTCTGTTTTGTGTTCCTGAACGGAACTGGTTGAAAGATGAAAAACAAATAATGGTCATGGTGAGTTATAGACAGAAAAGTCTTCTGAGTGATTATTTGTAGACATCTGTTCTGAACGTGAAAAGCTCAAGCATACTCCAGCAAAGATATCACAGAGCCCGGGGTGCTCCTCATTGTCAAAGGAGCCCGTGTGAGGCGGGGCCTTTCTTGCACTTAAACACCCCCCTGAAGTGAGCATTTTTGAGCATCTTTTTGAGAGGGAGTGAGGGAAAAAAATAACAGGGAATGAAATGAGAAAAGAGCATTTGTGTTGGGCCAGGGAGCTCTTTCATATGCAACACCATCTCATCTGCCAGTAGATCTGGGCTGCTGGCATTGGTCCTATGTTGACTTGGTTTGCAACAAAGATAAAGCAGATCTAGGGTTGTTTTCCATTCATTTGGCTGTTTTCTGATTTTATGCAGTTTCTTATCTATAGGGATTTCCTTTCCATGGGCACCCGTCCTAAGAACGTGTCCACGACATGATGTAAAGCTAAGCTGGCTCAGGGAGGATGTCTGTGAGAGATAACAGCCACTGCATCAGGAAGACTTGCAATAGACACTAAGATTTCATTTTTGTTTAACCTGCAGCTGTTTTACAACTTCTGGAGGAATAGAAAGGAAAATTTTGTTTCACAGGTAAATAAAAAAGAGAGACTGATGATACAGTTCTGGGATATTTCCAACTAAAAGGATTCAAACCAAATGTGAGCACATCACATTATTAAAGAGATTTAAAATAAGAAAACAAATAAAAGATGAAAAATCATCGAAAACTCAAAGGGATGGTAAAGGTAAGAAATGCCACGAGGTGACTATGCCACTGAAGAAAAACGACATTGGGCAAACAGATGTCTTGTCACACTGCACTGAAAAAGCTCTCAAGAACAGATTTCTGTGGTTTCCTTCCAATATTGTGCTATGATAAAGCATACACTCTAGCATTGTATCGCTACCCAAAGACTTCATAATAGTTATAGTTAAAAGCACATACAGCAAATAGTGTTCTCAATCAAACCATAGTTGAGAAGATGTTTAGCATCTGCATGAGGTGCTACAAGACATGATTTAGTAGCTTAGTGGGTAGCATTGGTGATAGGAGGACAGTTGGACTAGCTGATCTTGTAGGTCCTTTCCAACCTTGTGTTTCTGTGATTCTATGTTGAGGATACACTGGCAAGTCAATGAGTTAGGGGCGATTGGATAGGCACAAAACAATTGAAACTAATGCCTCCTTTTAACAATTCTGTTATTCAGAGCTTTTCCATGTGAGGAAATGTGTTGAGAGTTTCTCATGAGAAGGTAAATATATAAATATTTTAGTGGGATAAGCAGTTGCATCCTGGAATAGCAGTTGAAAATCTCATTCTCCTTAAGTCAGCTTCCCCACACAGTGGTCCAGTGTCTGTCACCTGTAGACTGTCTGTAGATATACTATTAACACCATTTAATCCCTTTTAGTTTTGTTACTTATTCACTGTGAAGCTTCTGTTTAATGAACACGTGGGTCTCCTCCAAATACTCACGTTACCTGAATCAACAACCATTTGGGATTTTCCCCATAAAACCTGAATGCAGGAAGACTGAGAAGAGAGCACTGGAGCCCATGTAGAGCCCGAATTTGACCCTCGAGGGCAAATCCCACCCTTGAGGCCCATTGTAGGACTCCTTAGGACCCATCATTGTGGACATCATGGTTAGATCCAGGCTGGGAACGAGCATGAACTGACATGAGGGTGAGAAGTGGAGTCACAGCCGCGGCAGGAGCAAAACTCTGTTGGGATTAAACCCTTTCACTGGGGAGGCCTGGCTGGGGAAACAAACTGGGTGGTTAAAAAGAAGGACTGTGTGGCCATAGTATCCCAGAGAATGAAGAGACCTAGAAGAAACACTGGCCTCATTCTCCTTTGTTCCCCTGCTTCATGCAGAGTGACTATTTTTAGGCCAATTATTACTTCTGGAATGTTCAAGAATTTCCACTCCTTCCGCTCTCTGCCTATTATTTCTGAGTTTTGGTACATCCCTGTCTTTGCAGGAGAGAAAGAGATGGCAAACATACCCAAAACCTGTTATCAGACGGGAAAGATGGAAGAAAAGAGCTGCTGTTCATAAATACTTAAAAAGTGGGTGTCAGGAGGATGGGGCCAGACTTTTTTCAGTGGTGCCCAGTGACAGGACAAGTGGGAACAGGCACAAACTTGAACATGGGAAGTTCCATCTAAGCATGAGAAGAAAATTCCTCACTTTGAGGGTGGCAGAGCCCTGCAGAGGCTGCCCAGAGAGGTGGTGGAGTCTCCATCTCTGGAGACGTTCCAAACCCTTCCTGGACAAGTTCCTGTGCAACCTGCTCTGGGTGGATCTGCTCTGGCTGGGGGTTGGACTAGATGATCTTCAGAGGTCCCTTCCCTTGGAGTGTGAAAAAGACAAACAGCTTTTTCACACTTGCCACTCTTGTGTCCCACAGACTCCTGTAACAGCGAATCTGGGGTGTCACATCCGATCTAAGAAAACACACTGCAATGTCTCTCCCACTAGCAAGTGACACTGTGGTGCGGAGGTGATCTCTGAGAGACAGAAAGCTCGTATTGTAAAACACAAACAGATCATTTAAATACTCCCAGAGACTTCAAGAATTACTGGGAAAATTTACGTATATGCAAATGCTTCCAGCTTCTTCCATCCTACTGAGCAAGAAACCAGCTGGGAGCTGGATGTGGTTCTCTTACTAAATAAGGTCGCGGGATTCTACCCCTCTACTCTGCTCTGGTGAGACCCCACCTGGAGCACTGTGTCCAGCTCTGGAGTCCTCAACATAGAAAGGACATGGACCTGTTGGAATGGGTCCAGTGGAGGGCCACAAAGATGCTCAGAGGGATGGAGCACCTCTGCTGTGAGGACAGGCTGAGAGACCTGGGGTCGTTTAGCGTGGAGAAGGCTCCGGGGAGAGCTTAGAGCAGCCTTCCAGTATCTCAAGGGAGCTACAGGAGAGCTGGAGAGGGACTCTGTCAGGAAGTGTAGTGACAGGACAAGGGGTAAACGCTTTAAATTGGAAGAGAGGAGATTTAGATTAGATACCAGAAAGAAATTCTTTGGTGTGAGGGTGGTGAGACACTGGAAGAGGTTGCCCAGAGAAGCTGTGGCTGCCCCATCCCTGGAGGGGTTCAAGGCCAGGCTGGATGGGGCTTGGAGCAACCTGGTCTGGTGGGAGGCGTTCCTGCCCAGGGCAGGGGGTTGGAACTGGATGACCTTGAAGGTCCCTTCCAACCCAAATCATTCTATGACTCACTGATAACCACCAGGCAGTCTTAATATAGGTGGTTCACAACTCCCTTATGAAACAGTGGCAAAGAAAAAAAAAAAAAATAAAATTTCTTTGTCTTTTAGATTTATAGGCCTCAGCAGCCATTCCCTCAGCACATTGTCGTTATTAATCATGATTTAAATTTCCCTGTTTGCAGTGATTTTTAAGAAAGATAACAGTAATTTTTCACAGGAAATTTCTAACCTCTTGAAAGGAAACTTGGAAAAATCCAGGCTGCCGACTCCTTCCCTCCTGCTCGGTTAGAGAACAAAAAGGTTCTTACAATTTGACACAGGACTGTGCAGAGCCTTGCTTTGTGAAGGAGCAAAAATAATCTGAGAATCACAAATGGCTTTCCTGTTTATTTAAGCATAGATTATCAGTACCACAGAGAAGACATTAAAAATACCTACTTCATTAAGAGAAATTGTATTTACTGTGGCTCGACTGTTGGTTTTACCAAATATTTTTGCTCTCAGGACTAAAAGAGAATGTTGTGTAGTACAGTTTTATTTTTCATTAGTTGTTTTAAGATTATGTGACTGGCTTGTCTTCAGAGCATGTCTTAAGATTTTTTAAGGGGATAAGGTTTGAAAGCATCTTCGTAACCTGTACAAAACATTGTAAGGCAATTCCGAGGCATACAGCAAACTTCTATAAATATCTATGTCTTTAGACATCAAGTTACGAGTCTGCATTTCGCTGTGAAAAACATAAAAGCTGCTTGAGTGCTGGCCATTATTCGTGGCATCATGTACTAAATTTGGCAGAAGCTACTCCAAGATTTTGCCTCTCTGGGGAGACTGTAATTGAAATATTGAACCTGGACAGATTTTTAGGCTTGACAGGTTGGATTCACAGCTGATGGAAGGTGACACAAATCCATTATAGGGCTATATGAGTCTACTCCATCCCTTCAGCAGCTGCGGATTTGGTCCTTCAAGCCTGGGAAGATATAGAAAAGGAGGTCAGAAGGCTGAGAAATGCACCACAGGAGGCAGATAGTGGGGAAAAACGTTAAAGATAAATATGTCCAGCTGAACATACCTCCAGAGATTAGCATTTTTTAGTTGGGGTGGGGAAGAACCGAGCTGTAGAGGGGAGAGACCCCTATATATGAAATCTGTGGGTATTTTTGAAAGGCACGATGGGAGGAACTGGCTTCATGCCTAAGGCACTGAACCAAGCCTGGGAGTCCTGGGTTCGGTAGCCATCGCCAGGAATGCGTGCGGTTAAACTTCTACACACTCCAAACCACCCCAAAACATTCCAAACTGGGTGGTGGTGGATAAATTTGCAAACGTGCACATGGGAACTGGATACCACAGAGATAAGGAATGTAAGGGAGTGTGTCAGTACAGAAGAGGAGAAGGAATTATAAAAGGGAAATTGGGACAATTAGGCAAAGTAAAATGACAGAAGGCTGGAAAAGAGTGTTAGCAAAGATTTTTGGATTATGGAATCTGTCCAATTACTTGTCCATCTCCTGTGCGAAGTCCTGAAGCTTTATTGTCTGTGAAAAGTGTTTTTAGATTTGACAAAAGCTGTCCACTTTATGGAACATTCCTCTATCAGCAGGGGATAGTCCACTAATCAGATAAAAACACTCCCTTGTAAATAGAAAGATAAAACATGCCTTTTCTAAGCACCTCTTTTTTTTCTGTAGGTATATTTTTTGCATGTATCAATGCTCATAACAAAAACCATGTTGAAACACGAGCATCTCTTTATCAAAATTGATACTGAGAATAGTCCTTTCATTACTGTTTGTAGTTAATATGGGTTCACAAAATGTGTCTTTATATATTTGTTCTTAAAAAGTGTTTTTATCATATTAGAATGAGTTACAAATTTTGGCAATTGCAAGCTGGGCAAAAGATTTCATACTGGAAAAATTTATGTATTAAATACATTAGTCAGCCTCAACCCCAGCACGGACAGTAAAATAGTTCCTTCTATAGAGTGTCCTCTCATTGAAAACTCTCAGCTTTCAAATTCTGCACTAACAGGAAAAGTGGGGCTGTTTCTTTTCAATTGGTACCTGCCAGATTATCTTCATTTATTTGGGTTTAGTTCCCAGCTGTTTTTCTACTATAATTGCCTTTCTCTGGCTTCCTTCCCTTCCTTTCCCCGTTCTGCAGGCCTGGCTAGAATTTTGCTATTCCTCCTCTCTCTCATCACATGTAGCACAAGATCCTTGCTGATCTTGCTTTTACTACTAACATTCAAGGGGTTCAAGGCCAGGCTGGATGGGGCTTGGAGCAACCTGGTCTGGTGGGAGGTGTCCCTGCCCAGTGCAGGGAGTTGGATCTATAAAGTCCCTTCCAACTCTAACCATTCCATGATTCTAGGATGGAGGGCTCTTTCCTTTAAGTGAAGTACTTCTTTTTTTTCTCCTTTCATATTTGCCTCTTCAATTTTGCATTAAAACTTAGGAAAAAAAAAAAGAAAAAGGAGAACCAGACTGAAAAAAATAACTGCTTATTGAACAGCACTCTCTGCTGCCTCCTGAGAGATTTACATGTGGTATAAGCTTCTGAAGGCTGAGACGGGCACTTCAGAGGATGGGACGAGGAGCGAGAAGGAATGGTGTTAAACAGCCTTTGTTGCCAGTCCTAAAGCACGGAATTTGCCCTCCCACGCAAGGGGGAGAGCTCAGTAGTAATGTAGGAAAGGAAGGTGGGGAGGGCTGTGCATTAAAACCCATCCTCTGTCCCCACCTGCATAGTATCTTGCTGATGCAGCATCCTGTGCAGGTGTAGGAGGAGAGGAGCTGACACCAGGCAACACCAGCCATGACCTCTGTCAGCACATTTGAGATAATACCTTTGTAATAGAAAAAAAAACCCAAAACCAAAACAACCAAAAAACCACCAAAGCATCTGCCTTCTTCAAATAAAAATCTTTCTACTAAGGTCTTGTCCAGGGACAAAAGCTGAGGCATTTTATGAATAAACTATTACGTCTTCCTTAATCTAGACCGGTGTAAGTATATTTTTAATGGCTGGCCTACTCCCAGGAGGAAAAGGAAATACATGGTACTAAAAAGGAGCCAAAAAGGTGCACTTGCACCAAGTTAGACTGATAAAGCAGCGTTGTTTTTCAAAGTGTTTAACGCACCCCAGAGCTGAAGCAAAACTGCTTGGCAGACAAAACTCGTCACTAAAAAAAGCGTTATTTAAACTCCTCGTCTGAGCTCCATGATGTACACAGCAGTAGCTGAGAGTGTCAGGCAGCCCCCAGATGAAAGGAAATTGGGAAAAAAGAAAAAAAAAAAAGCAGAATAAATGAAATAGAAAAATGAATCAGTGATTTAAAATTAAGGCCCTGCCATCTTGTGGTACCGAGGGAGAATAACCAGCGCTGGAGCAGTCACTGGTGGCCCCGGCTGGAGCAGCCCAGCAGAGAAGGACATTTTCTTGGGGCGCTGCTCCCGCTGCAGCAAGATCCCCATCATCCTCAACTGCTGTGTTTGAACGTGCCAAATACCGGGTGTTTAAAGAAATGTCAGGCGGTGGGATGGGGAGGCAGGGGTTTAAGTAGTGTAGCACTTCATTTCTCACCTAATGGGAGATTAGGTGAAATCACTTCTCATTCAAAGATGAGAAAAAAACTTTTTTAGGGTGAGGGTGTCAGAGCCCTGGCAGAGGCTGCTCAGGGAGGGTGTGGAGTCCCCTTCTCTGGAGACCTTCAAGCCCCACCTGGATGCAGCCCTGAGTGATGTGCTCTGGGCAACCCTGCTTTAGCAGGGGAGTTGGGCTGGGTGAGCTCTAGAGGTCCCTTCCAGCTCTGACTATTCCCTGATTCTATGAGCTGCTAAAGATTTTTATCAGCTTCATTTGCCTATTTTATTTCTCCATTTCATCTTCAGCCTAATCGTGTTCCCTTCTCTGGCAGTTCTTGATAAATGTCGAGGCATGGGAAATACATATGTATATGTCACATGAATTTCTCCATTTGCCCCACCTGGATCGGGTCCCCTTAATTCCCTGCCCATGGAAGGGGAGTTGGAACTGGATGATCTTTAAGATCCCTTCCAACCCAAACCATTCTATGATTCTATGATTTACTGGTGCTCAGATACACACATGCACACAGAAACACCCACCCCCTTCTCAAATCCCAAGCCCTTTGCTCCCTTGCCCTGGTCACTGGCCAGTTCAGCGTGATGTTGGCTGGTGGTGACACACTGTCACACACACCCTCCAGGTGTTGGCACCCAGACACATGTCCCTGTGACCCACGGTCCTGCTCCAGCTGCTGGTATTTAGACACCCACCCACCCACAGACACAGATGAACATAATTAAAAATGGAGCTATAGAAGAGACCAGGATGGGCTGTGCTGATGTGACCAGTCAAATGTCTTGACCAGCAGCCTGCTTATGTGCAACTGTCCCCTTGTTTCCCATTGCTATATTATTATTATTATTATTATTGTTGTTGTTGTTGTTGTTGTTGTTGTTGTTGTTGTATTTTTCCACCCTCATTTTCAGCCAGACCACTTCCATCATTCTGTCTCCCTGCCTTTGCTTCTTCCCCTAAACATCCTATAAAAAGTCACAGAACCATAGAATGGTTTGGGTTAGAAGGGACCTTACAGATCATCCAGTTCCAACCCTCCTGCCACTGGCAGGGACACCTCCCACTACAGCAGGTTGCTCAAAACCCCACCAAGTCCCATCATACAAGTCCTGAAATGTTCTTCTCCTGCATTCCATAATGAAGCCCATACCCGTAGGCAATAGCCCCTCTCAGTCTGTGGGGTGCTCTGGGGAGCCTCTCCTCTTAACTCCTGTGGTGGGTGTCACCCCTAGTCACTCCCCATAGGGCTGTTGCCTTGCTTTGGGGTGCACTGGGAGGGACCAGGCAGTGCCCCTTTTCTCTGATGGATCATTGAGGTTCCTCAAGGGCACCGTGCCTCTGTGCTCTGCCTGTGCATGGAGATGAGCCACATAACAAAGTACCTTTTCCGAGGCTGAATAAGCAGTATTTGTCTTTTTAATTGGCAGCCAGTTCTTAACACTATTCCCTCTTTCCCATCTTTTATTCTTTACAACTGATGAGGCAGAGAGCTGGTACTAACCAAAGCATGTGATGGAAAAGCACACATAAGGCAGAGCCAGTCCATCACTGCCTGACTTTCCAACCTGGGAGATGCTCTTCAAAAACATATTACTTTTCCTGCAATTTCACCTTTAAAAACAACAAGAAAAGAAGATCAGAAAGATGCCACTAGGTGCTCCCCATGGAAATGCCAACTGTTTTGCCCAGATGTCGTCAACTCAGTAGCAAGATGCCTACAATTCAGTTCCTCCTGGACAAGGAGAGAGGAAAAATCTGAATTTTTTTTGGCTCCTGACAGTTTGCATCAGCCAGGGAGGGATGTGGGCAGAGAGCCAGGGGATGGACCAGCAGGTGGGACAGGACACACTGAAACCTGTGAGTGTGAGATTTTCTAGAATCATAGAATCATACAATAGTTGGAGTTGAAAGGGATCTTAAAGATCATCCAGTTCCAAACCCCTGTCCTGGGCAGGGACACCTCCCACCAGACCAGGTTGCTCCAAGCTCCATCCAGCCTGGTCTTGAACCCCTCCAGGGATGGGGCAGCCACAGCTTCTCTGGGCAGCCTGAGCCAGTGTCTTACCACCCTCACAGCAAAGAACTTCATTCTGGTATCTAATCTAAATCTCCTCTCTTCCAACTTAAACCTGTTACCCCATGTTCTGTCACTACACTTCCTGACAAAGAGTCTCTCTCCAGCTCTCCTGTAGCTCCCTTCAGATATTGGAAAGATGCTCTAAGGTCTCCCCCTGGAGCCTTCTCTTCTTCAGGTTGAACAAGCCTACCTACCTCAGCCTGTCTTCATAGCAGAGGTGCTCCAGCCCTCTGAGCATCTTTGTGGCCCTCTGCTGGACCCATTCCAACAAGTCCATGTCCTTTCTGTGCTGAGAACTCCAGTCCAGCTCTGTTTGCACAGGAATGGCAGATAGAGAAGAGGGGAAAATGATGCCTCACCCAACAACAGGACATCTGCTGGCAGCGACCCAGTGAGGAGAGACAACTGGACTTGCTGGTGTACCATATACACATAAGAGTGTGCTCTAAGCCCACTCATATCGCCTGAGCACCCCTTTTCCCCCAGCCTTCGTGCCAAATCCATTTTCTCCTCCAGCTTTCAAATGTGAGGGGTGTTTCCGTGCCTCCAGGGAAAAGCCACCCACATGTTTTTTGCTGGGTGAAAAACAATGTATTTTTAACTAACCGCTTACCTGAAAAGTGGTGAATCATTTGGGGCTGAATTTTTCCACAAACAAAGCAGCCTAAAGCAGACGCTAGACATGGAAAATGTTGTCCAAATGCAACACATTTGGACAACAGAAAAATTGTACACAACTGAGAACAGGACCTGCAAAAGGGAAATGATGGGGAAACTTTAGTAGTAACTGATGCTGTTAAGAAGTCTTACAATAAGCCTACTGGAAACATGAATAATTCAGCGAAGACCTTTTTTGTTCTTTTTCACCTCTTTTCTTCAGTGCTGCTTTTTACCTCCTTTCTAAGTCATCTCCTGTGGAGATATATAGCAGTACCTGAGACAGATTACATTACTTTTATATCTCCCTTCATAAGCTAATATAAAATATTGCCACTCACTATGATCATCCTCCTCTTCAGCATTTTTATGATCTGTGGAAGAATTAGCAAGTTTTTTTCTAAATTGTGATTATTTGAAATGAGACTATCTGGGAACTTGAAATTCAGTACTTTTCTTGGGTATCTTACAGACTCTGCCAGATTTTACCACGTGTGTTTATTCTTAATTCAGTTGTGACTTTTATGCTCAGTGTGTCTCATGCTGGTTTTGTGTTAAGAAAAAAGCAGGCTCTGAAATATAAATCACTTGGAAAAGGAAGTAACACTAGAAGTTATAGTTTGCCTACCTTTCTCTTCTGCTCTATTCTCAAGTAAAATTACTGTAGAAGAGGGTAAATGCCAATAGTATTCTATCAACTTCTTTACTAAGGCAGTAGGTGCGGGAAAAGTTACTTGGAAAATACTGCTTGTTGTTTCTACTGTATCACCCCTTCCTTGGAAAAGGCTCCTACTTGCCCAAATGACATCAAAGTAGTGGAAAATGAAGATTTTTGGAGGTGTGCATGATATGCTTCAATCCAGGTCCCCACTGCCTGTCCTGAAGAGTGTCTCCCAGGTCCTCTGCCAGCACAGGGCAAGGGCAGCCGGCTACTGGCTACTGGCTACTGGCCTTCTTCCACAAACCAGAGCCTGGATCACAAAAACAAAGCCAGCTTGTTATTGCCTCCGGAGCTGAGACAGCAGGGCTGAAGGTGAGAGGGACTATTTTATCCAGTTCTGTAACTTTATTCAGCTCTTTCGGACGGGGATTTGGACTGCTCTCTATTCGTCTTCCTTTTCTGTTCCCAGCCCCATGCCCCCAGTGGGAAGGTGACTGGACACACAGGCTCCCTCATCTCCCTCTGCCTCTTCAGCCAGGGAAAAAGTATGAGTGGGCATTGAATCAAGGGAAAAATCGAGCTCATGACATCAGAGGGATGATCGTAGGAACAAAATCCCTATTCAAGGTGAAAACCAGGGTCAATGTGTAGCTTTGACTTCCACACGGAGCCCAGCTGAGAAGTCTTTTAATCAAATACAATAAAACTAATAAAGACTTACGCTACAGCTGTCAGCAGTGAAAAGACTCCATTCTCCTTCCTCCCACAACGGATCTCTGGTGGTAACTGGAGTTCACCAACCAGCACCCATCCAACTAGCTCTCCTCTTCCAGGGCTTGTTCAGCAAAGCTTTAATGCTCCCACACAGAGAAAACATTGAGCCAGTTGTATTGTTTGAAAGAAAAATGTAAACAGAGAAAAAAATGCAAGACAGAGAACTTTAGCACAGCCACGGAGAGTTAAAGAGCAGACAGACCGGGTGACAGCATGTAATCACTTTGCTCACTGTTTTGACACTCTGATTCTTAATGTTTTCTTTGGGTTAATGTGAGATTCTCGTAGCTCTGAGTCACTGCAGATGAGAAGCATCACCACAGGGGCAAGGGGTCTGCCAGGACACTCACTTTCCCAGATTATCCCAGTCAGTTGCTGGGGATCATCCTTTCTGCAGCCTCCATGCAAGACACCCTCGAGTCTTTAAGCTGACAGCAGAACTGACGCATGTGGCAAAACTTACGTTCAAGGGACCGTGTTATGAACCGGCCTTAGGTGCCTGCTAAATATTTATACATCAGCTTTCAGGCCATGTAATTCTCAGGCAATTAATCACCCTCCCTGAAGATAATTATGCCCTTTTTGCTGTAATATTTTCCCCTCTTTCAACTCACTTTCTTTCCTTTTTTTTTTTCTTTTGGGTGGGGGGCGTGCCGAGAAATGTCATTTTCCATTGGAATCAGTGAATTAATTAAGCTGGTGTCTGCTAATTCATGCTTTCTTTGGGCGACCTGGAAAATGTAGTCTCCTAGAAGCTGTAGAGGCTCCCAGGGGTGGTTTTGGAGCTTCACGTTTGCTCATTCCTCGCGTTTCTTGAGAGCTGGAGAGGGACTCTTTGGCAGGAAGTGGAGTGACAGGACAAGGGGTAAAGGTTTTAAATTGAAAGAGGGGAGATTTAGATTAGATACCAGAAAGAAATTCTTTGCTGTGAGGGTGGTGAGACACTGGCCCAGGTTTCCCAGAGAAGCTGTGGCTGCCCCATCCCTGGAGGGGTTCAAGGCCAGGCTGGATGGGGCTTGGAGCAACCTGGTCTGGTGGGAGGTGTCCCTGCCCAGGGCAGGGGTCTTGGAACTGGATGATCTATAAAGTCCCTTCCAACCCAAGCCATTCTATGATCTTACTGACACTGCATCCTTGTCTGGAGCTCCGTGGAGGCCGTCACCCTCCAAGTCAATAACACGGTTGTGTCCCACCGGTATAGAGCTCGTCAGGAAAAAGAGCTGAGTAAGGTACCCCAGCTGCTGCTGATCAGCTGTGTTTATCGAGACCCAGTTAATAAATATGACCCAGTCAAGAAGGTGAGTCTCCCGGCTGTGGCAGCCAGCCAGGAGCTTCTGGGCAAAAAGCAGCTTGGTGACACAGGAAGGCAAAAGGCGAGTGTTTGCTGTCGGTACACAACTGCTAAAACAACTTACGCAGATCACAGTGGGCTGAACGGTCAGCAAGGCTGATGCGATGACCTAGGAAAAGGTTGGCATTTTGGTATGATATCTGGAAAAACAGAGGTGTGGGTTGTTGTTTTTTTTTTTTCCTTCATGTTTTCTTCAAGCTGCATTTTGGAAAAAAAAAACAAAAACGCAAAAGCAGTCAGATAGGGAAATATTTTTTCTCTACAGGAGCTGTCCTGATAGTAAATAATCGGTAGCAAAGGCTGTCTTTCCTCTCTGCCTCTCTTCCTTTACTCCCCTCTCTTCCTTTCCTCCCCTCTGTTCATAACAGTCTCACTCTATTTTTCTCTATGTGTACACGCACACACCACATTGTTGAAGAACAGATAATCTTCATCATCTTCATTATCAAACAGCAGGGTGTTGTTTCTCTCACCATGTATCTCAAGGCAGCACCAAGTGCCTGTCCTGCTGTAAGCAGGGCAGCAGCACACTGATAATGTTGCCAGCTAAAGCCCTGGGCTGGAAGCTAGAGTTTTGCTGAGGGATGGAGAAAAGAGAAAACTGGGTTTCTGGCAGCCTCCCACCAGCAGTCAGCCTGAATCACTCCTTGCTTCCTTGAAGTTTCTTGGACTTCCCTTGTGCACCTGGATACAGACCGAGTCAAGATGTTCTGTCTGCGTCTGAGCTTACCCAGACGGTCTGTGATCTTCAAACTGCTTTAAAGCAATTTTAAATTAGGGTTTTAGGCACTCTCTTCGCTTTGTCTGTGTGAATTTCTCTTTTGATCACAAGTATTGCAGAAGAATTTATTTTAAAGCATGTGAAAATACGCTTCATTTATTCTCACTGAAATTAACATATGACCACATCTGTAGTAAGACATGGAAGTTTTGCAAATAACAAACTGCAAGCAATACAAAAGACATTTATAATATCTTAAACTATGTCTCAGGTGCTAATTTAAAAGGTAAATATTGATCTTTTTTGAGACAGATAATCTGAGACAGATAATCCACAATTGACAACAAAAACAAAAAATAAAACCAGCAAGAAACACATCTCAAGAATTTGGTTTCCTGAAATTTCATATGACAATTTCAGGTCATCTTCCTGCTGATTGTCTACTGAAATAACTGGTCACTTATTCGCTCCATTTCCTTAAAGGGAATTTTGATGCCCTGGACTTCTGACAGGCATGCGTTGCTTGGCCCAGGCTCGGCACTCAAAAACACTGCCAAGGAAAACTGGCAATAATTTTTTCATATCTTTGTATAAATTCAGGAACAATTTGGATTCAGTCTCATGAGGACTACTAACACATATAACCTTTAAAAAACAGCCTGCAGGCTCTAAATATAATTTCTTATTTGGATTTACTGTACCATTCATGACTTTGTAAATCTCTATCATTCTCTCCCACCACCTATCTAGCCTGTCTACTCTCTCACTTCTTATTTGGAATCCCCTGCATATCTCTGATCACCTGTAAATGCTCGGTTCTTTAAAGGAATCTCACGTATTTTTTAACATGTCATCTCCTGCCGTTGCATCATATTCACGCATGAGTTTACTTGATCGATTCCCTACCATAGTTATATCTAGATCATGGCAACCAGACATCTTATCCTGTGCCTCCCTGCCTTGCTCACCGAAAATTAACATTTTTGATTTTAAAGATTTTGAGAAACCTATTTTAAAAGCTTCTTGCCATTCTTCTGGTTGTGGGGCTTTTGAAAAAAATGATGGGCATAATACTAATAATAATTCAGTAAGTCCACAGTTGAATTCCCTTTGACTAATATCGTTTGATCATGACTTTGTAGTGAAGGGAGCAGGATTAACTCTGAAACTTAAAAGACAGCACAGGATGCAAAGTGAAAATATTTGGAGCAATCACCAGAAAATGACTTTGTAAATGTTTATGTAGAATGTTAGATGCAACTGTACCTTTTTAGTAGTAAGATTTTTAATAAACCAAAAAGTTTTCTGTTTAAGGACACAAAATCCCCTTGTCTTCTACCCCATTTCCCAGTTGACAGATCTTGTAAAGTGCCTGGGCAGGCCTGTAGGAAATGCTGGCAACGACTCTACAGCTGTGGTTATTTTATGTACCATATGGCAAAGGACAGGAGAGAAGCTACAGACCCCAAGGTTTAGGCTGTTGAGAGCAAGGACTTCTACAGTAGCATCCTTTGAACTAGGAAGAAAAGTGGTGGAACACAGGAGGCAGAGGGATTAGTGGAAGGACGATGGTTTCCAGTTCATCAGGTGTTTGATACAGTCTAAGGAGAACCTGTACAGAAGGACTGAACTTCACCCGAACCAAGCTGCTGAAAAACAAGGTTGTAGATGAGCTTTTGAGCTGATGAGCATGGGAAAGCCATGAGGGAAGGGAAAGCATGTGGTTCAGGATGGCGTTTCCCCTTGCAGGAGACACATGAATTTCCTGTCCTCAAAGAAGGATCTGTAAGAGGATGAAACCCATCAAACATGAAGCAGAAAGCACTGTGCTGTTGAAATAGAGTGCCAAAAAGACAAGCAGAGCAATGATATGTGTACTTCTAAAGCGTAAGAAGGCTAAGAAATGGAATGGAGAATTTGTTACATTTAGCCCTCAATGAAGACATTGTTTTCATAGAAACTCTGTAGTAGGAAGACAATTGATTAGACACTGCTATACAAATACACAGAAAATACAGAACAAAACATGCTAGTAGTAAAGCAGTGCTGTTTTTTTCATGGAAAACCCAGAATCAGCTCAAATGGACAAACTAACCCCAACAGTAAACACCAAATAAATCATGCGATCTGTGTGGATTGAAATCAGGCCCAAGAGGAATGAAATAGTCCAAGGCCTATATTACTGCCCTCCTGACCTGGGTGGTAGCAGGAAATCTGAGACACAGCAAGGGCACAGGACCCAGTTGTGGTGAGATATGTAGGTTATATGAAAATCAGCCAAATATTGCACTGGGATGTAAAGCAGAACATGCATTTTTAGATATTATTGTTGATTATTTCATGGCAGAGTGGTGTAACTATTGCTACAAGCCACATCTGTGTACTTATCTTCAACATCTTCACAGGTCAAAAAAAGAGGATAATACCAGAGAGTTGTGCCAACTTTTCACAACAGAGTCTGGCATTTAAGGAACTCCGTAAGCATCAGTGCTGAGCGAATCCAGAAATGCTCTGGAAAGGGGCTGGGAAGTGAAGTGTCAAAAGTTGCTGCTAATGCCAAGTTATTTAAGCTGGTGTAGAAGAGAAGAGACAGTGAAGAACTGCAGAAGTCTATCAGACTTCCTCTCTAGTCACTAGAAGAGAGAGTATCCAAAAGGTTAGTCAGATTCCAGAGATGCAGGATGGTCTTCTGAGCTTACTACCTCCCTTTATCACTGGGAGTCTAAGGAAGTCAGCTCCTGACTCATCCTTATATTTAAGGCCATTAATCCAAGTTTTAACAGTGATGTTTCACAGATCTCATCTCATTGTGCTGTTCCTCTCATCGAGGAACAACAGTGGGTTCTTTTTATTCTGTCAGTCCACGGGGGTGTAAGTGATGGGTAGGAGTTTGATGAATTCCTTCTTTGGGCTTTCAGCACCATTAGGGGAATAGAGAGCCAGGGTCTGGTCCTCAGTCAAGGCTTCTCAGTGTGCCCACATAAACACCAACAGTCTTCAGTTCCCCTCAAATCTTCCCCCTGGGCATTTGCCACGTGCATTATGAAATGAGCACGACTGGTCTGTTAGCACCATTCTGTCTACCTCTCCTGGAATTCACAACGTGCAGATGAGAAAGGGTGGTCTGTTCCTGGCCAATTCTAGGTAACAGAAAAAGTTTGGTATCGTGGATGGGAGACTACAAGTTAGAGCAGCTCATAAATTCGTCCTAATTTGTGCTGTTGGTACCACCACCGCAGCCAAGAATGAAAATGGCTCACAAATAGGGTTGAGCCAGAGATAATGATCTGGTCAGCTACAGCAGACCACGAAAAACTGCAAAATTTGTACATGGCTGGTTCAGAAGAGGTGAAGGGAACTTGATCTGTGGCAAACAAAATCATAAACAGTTCCTCTATTATGTTGTAGCGTGACACAAAGAGCGATTTGTACTTATTCCTGTGCAATAATTTAAGAACAAACAATGTTGATTTTAATTTATTTTTTGTAGTGCAATTCATGCCATACATTTTTAAAGAGTTCAGTGCACACTTGGGAGTAAAGTGGCTTGAAAAACATTTTTCTAAGACCAAGGGGCATTTTGTTTCAGCTTATAAAATAGACGCTTCTTGTGGTGACAGGGTGAATGTCTTTCATTTACCTTCTGTTGCAAAGGGATGGTTGAAAGTGTTGTGCTATGGATAGAGAAGCATTGCCACTAATTAAAGGAAAAAAAAGAGCAAATTAATTAGGGTTAGTATGGCATTAGATGTGAAGCACTGCTGTGCATCTTGAATTTTTTTTAGGGACCACACTTGATGTTCTCCCCCAATGGGGAAGTACCTCTGGAGACAGGTAAGACTACGAAGCCTGTCAACTGAGAACTTCAGGTGACATCTCAAATAGCAGAGTGGAGATATTTTGGAGAAAAGTGTGTAGTCCCTGCCAAGATTTCTGTCTTTTCATCCCTGGAAGACCTGTGGGCAGAGCTCTTCCTCCGCTGACAGTTTGCCACTGACCAGGAGTTACCTCCTCTCGGCGGCAGAATCCTGCCCCGTTCACGAGTACCCACTTGAGTCCTTCCTGTCCCAGCTGTGGAAAAACACCCGCTCCTTGGCCAAGAACACCCAGCTCTCTTGGACTGTCCAGACAGAGCCGACTCCAGGGCTGTCTGTGAATGTGAGGAACGGACCGTAAACAGTACAATACTGATGGGGTTGGCCTGTGGTCAAGGTACTTGGAGCTCTCTCGTAGGCTGCTGGGGGATACACCTATACTTGCATCTGGACTATCGTTGAAACACAAAGCCTTATTATTCCTTTCCTAGCCTGGATCCCAGTACAAAGTGCACCCCCGGTGATTGATTTCCGAGAAATGTAACACTGGATCTGTGATAATGAGCTACGGGCAACATACAAAATGTTTATGTTCCACCGCAGGGGCCAAATTTGTGAAATAAATATTTGCTCTCTCGTATGTCTGTGGGATCCTGCCATGGAGAACACTATGTGCTATAACATGTTTCAGAGACGCCCATGGCAGGGCTTGGACAAACCTTCCACTGCTCGTTTAACGTGGCATTTTCTTTAGACTCTCTTCCCATTTTCTCTGCTCCTTTGGAAAAAACACTTCATAATGTATTTCTGTTAATGCATCATGTATTATATAAACTAGAAATTGTATACTGAAGAAGGTATAGTGTATTTTTTTCAAAGTTTAGAATCCTATTGTGCTGAAACGTACCCAGGCAGGATCTCAACACAGAGCCAATGAAATTCAAGGAGTATTTAGGAACTGAGGTGACGGTGACAAGTGAGGCTGGAGCACAGAGAGGTATGTGCCACATCAACAACCTCAGGCCATTTAACAAGTTTTATGAGGGTGAGAAAATATACCATTACTGTTGTTTGGGTAAATAGATAACCCCTGCTGTTTGTCATTAAAAAATGTCAAAATACCTGTCCCCAGATTACCTCATATCAAATGATCAGCATATGTTCACTAACAGCTTTTGGAAAGTTAGAGACTCCAGGAAAGCTGGGATGGGACTCTTGATCACAAAGGGGAGGGGAGACATCTTTAAACTGCAAGAGGGGGTATTTAGACTCGATATTAAGAAGAAATTATTTTCTGTGAGGGTGGTGAGACACTGGCCCAGGTTGCCCAGAGAAGCTGTGGCTGCCCCATCCCTGGAGGGGTTCAAGGCCAGGCTGGATGGGGCTTGGAGCAACCTGGTCTGGTGGGAAGTGTCCCTGACTACATCCTAAATTATCTATACATGCACTTATGCTCAACACACCATTTTAATCCCTGAAATAAGTTACAAACTCTATGTTAGAGTAGTCTTTGAATCTGCTTGCAAAAACTTCATGCACTTGAACATTTAATACACTTTTTTTTCCCCAGCAAGTATTTCACCATTTGAAATGGGTTATTTTTGGTGGCTTAAGATTTACTAGTTCACCATGTTACTGACTAAACACAAGCAAGACATGAGAAGAATTGGTTATCATTGGAAAGAGAAAAAAAAATGTGGCTATTAATAAGGGTGCTGTGGAGTTCAATGTTACTTCATGCAGGCATCCCTGTGCCACAGGTCAAGTTGTCATAGCCGGTAACTCTGCCACACTGAGCTGTTTCATGGCTACACTGTCAAACCTCTTCTCTTTTTCAGCATCTCTTCAGTGAACTATGACAGCTTTACTATTTGTGAAAATTCTGGAAAAGGCCCATCTTCCTCAGCATGAGTTTCTGACTAAGCTGGTCCGAGCAATGAAAATAGCCATTTACATACTTTCCAAATGAAATTCAGATCAAAAAAGCATGGAAATTCTTGCAACTGCTACCGGGAAACGGTGAAACCACAGTGAGACCTGACCTTGACTTGTGTGATCTGTGTTCTCATCTGAGGTACATTCATATTTTCCACGTTTTCAGTAAAAGATATGTACTCTGAGTGAAAGTTTCTGTCCTGGCTCAGCCCCTCTCTTCACATCCTGAAAGGAAAGGTCCCAAAAGGGACCAGGGTTGCTACTTGTCCTGGGGTAAGAGCCAGAGAGAGGCAACTGTCCCCTGCCCTTTGGCCACCAGTGGGGCCCTCTTGCCAGCTGGGGAAAGGATAGGGACACATCCACCCATTTTAGCATGGAAGAAGTACAATGAGGTCTTCTCAGGCTTGATATTTTGTTATATTAAGAGGAGCACAGGCTTTAGATTGTGTGATCTCTCAGCTCAGCACTCATCAGGTGCTGTCTTCAGCTGAGACCTCAGGGTGGGAAAGACAAGGGCAGACTGGAGCAAGCTCAGTTAGGGTCCCTGAGGTGGCCAGGTCGGAGCATCCCTCCTGTGCAGGGAGGCTGAGGGAATGGGCTGGTTCATCCAGAAGGAGAGATGGCTCTGGGGAGCTAATAGCAGCCCCAACAGCACCAGTGAGGAGGGGGTGGAGAAGACACAGCCAAGTTTTACATGGTGGGAGACTGTGGGACAGTGCATGTGAGCTGAAATGAGAGGTTCAGGCTGGGTGTAAGGAAAAGGTTCTTCATGCTGAGGACGATTGGACCCTTCCAGTGTTTTCTGCACCTGAGTGGACACATTCCCAAGCAGCCTGCTCTGACTTTACAGCTGGCCCTGTGGTGATCAGGAGGTTGGAAAAGAGGTCTCATCTCCTGCTCATCCTGAATGAACCTCTGGCTCAATTCTGTGATTCCATTATATACAAAAAAATCCACTTACATAACAAATAAGAATTGTTTTTCAGAAGTGACTGCATGTTCTGGTGAGTATTTGACTTTAAAAATTGTCAATCTCTCCCTCTACTCGTCAGACTGGAAAAAATCCTGTAAACAGTGAGTACTGGAATATCCTTGAATATCTTTTTATTTCTGAAAAGGAAATTACCAAAATTTACCATTGGAGGGAGATAGCGATGAATCTTTCGCTCTCAGACAACGCGTCACAGCACATGCAAGAGAGGAAAGAGGGTACTAACAAATATTTCTAGGCCAGGTGGCACACTTTGCATTTAAATTGATAGTAAGAAGCTGAATTCCACTGGATTCACTCTTACTGTAAACTCCCGTCCAGGAACAGACATCGCTCTGCAGCCAGACGAAAGAGCTGGTCCCTGCCCTGAAGGGACTGTAACCTAAGGCTGCAAGGTCAAACTTTTAAAAAGCAACCAAACTGATGTGAATCAATGGGAATTAGACTCCTAGAAGACTGATGCTTAGGGTGGGATTTTCAGTGTTGCACTTTTCAATGTCTTAATTGGTTCCACTGCCTTGAAAAGTAAGAATCCTGCCCTCCTTTCACAGTATGCAGGAATCACAGAATCTTCACAGTTGTAAAGGACCTCTGAGATTACCGAGTCCCACCATACACACACACACACACACAAATCCTTATCAGCTGAATGAATGCACAAAAGCCAGTGTGGTTAGAAATAAACCCAATACTATCTGAGATTCCACTTCTTCCCAGTCTCCAAACTGCAGGCAATGGGTGAATTGTTTTAATCAGAATTCACTACCTTGAGCTCTCTTTCCTCTCCAGCTGCCTATGCTGTGCTAAATTCACACAGATTACAGCCATGAGCAACATGGGGGCCAGGAGAAACAGGACCAGAGAAGAGAAGAATGAGAGACTTAATTCCTTTCCTTTGCCTGTGAGAAACCAAAGCAGCGTTTCTTACTTCCTGGATAACCATTATACTGCATATTAGGTGTTCTGAGGCAGCTTAAGGCAAAAAGCAGCATTTTGCAAGGCAGAGCCTGGAAGAGCTGTGAGCCAAGAAAGAGACATTCCTCCACAAGAAGTAAACCCTTCATGCAACATCATCAAGCCGTGAAGGACTATGGCTTCTCTGGCCATGGGAACACCCGATCCAAGAGTCTGTAAAATCATTCATTCTCTCTCTCTGACCTAAAGAACATGAGGTTATTCACTGCAGTTTATTATTCAGATCACCAAAGAGGATTTCAGAGGACTTTGTTGCCTGGAATTTATGGTGTTCACCTCTCACTGCATTAGACATGCAAAGGCTTTTCAGAAGAGGACAGAATTGAGCCTAATCCTTTCCTATTGCAGATCAGAGCCTTTCTTGCAGTTCAGTGGGAAGAGGAGAATGGAGGTGAATATGATCTGAGGCAAAAAGGTCAAAGTACTTCTACCTCTTTAGGAGAAGTGCTCCAAAATCACCCACCAGGTCAGATGGAAGAAGCAGACCAGTACTAAAATGAGGCATGTTGTGTTAAGGTTCAGAAATACTGACTGACATGAAATGGAAGTGCTTGCAGGCACCTCCCACCAGACCAGGTTGCTCCAAGCCCCATCCAGCCTGGCCTTGAACCCCTCCAGGGATGGGGCAGCCACAGCTTCTCTGGACAACCTGTTCCAGTGTCTCACCACCCTCACAGCAAAGAATTTCTTCCTGATATCTCATCTAAATCTCCCCTCTCAATTTAAAACCCTTCCCCCCT
>VXBJ01003047.1:488384-554158 GCA_013400055.1 Nycticryphes semicollaris
GAACTTCCCATGTTCAAGTTTGTGCATGTTTCCTCTTGTCCTGTCACTGGGCACCACTGAAAAAGTCTGGCCCCGTCCTCCTGGGTCTTGATTACCAAGGACCACCTAGAAACTATTAAGTTGTGAGAGCAATTGCTCTGCCTCCCTCTCACAAAGCTTCTGAGTAGAAAGCACAAAACCACTCTCAGTCTTTCCATCCCTGACAGTGGGACAGTTCCATGTCTAAATACGCTGTGAAAGATACGGTAAAATCAAAGCAGAGGCAAAATGTCACTGCATTATTCAGAGACTGCTGTTGGCTATTTAAGTAGTTTCCTTTATGACTAAACATAAAGACTGAAAGATCTTCTTACACGTATCTGAAAGATAGCAGCTGCTGAAGTGACTGACACACCTTTCAGATTTGGAAATTAGGGACTGATTTGCATTTGAGGGGAATAACAAGTTTCTGTTCTGAAGAAAAAAAAAATTATGTGCCTATAAGAAATTTAACCATGACCACACAAAGCTAAAATCTTGCCGCAGTCATCCAAAACACCATTATTGTGCTGTTGCAAAATTTAGTCTGTTGGGAGTATTCTTACGGTTTTGGTAGTATTTTTAAATAAGTGAGGCAATATTTAAAGTTTGTCTTTCCAAATGGTCTTTGTCTCCTTGCATTCAGTTGCACGGACTGAAAGATTAACACAAGCGTAATTAGGAGTAGGTTCCTTGGCCTTCAAGCAAGGATATAAATGGTTTTATTTTCTCAAAATTTGAGTATCTTACAGTTGCCTGTGGAATGACTAAGTCAACAGGAGATGCCTGGATTCCCAGTGCTTATGAAATTCAATCTATTTCTTTAGGTGCAGATGTAAGAATCTAGGGCTCAGGCGCATGGTCTAATTACGTGGTTTAGCAAGTTGACGCTCATCTTATGATGTGTGATAAACTGTCCTTTCATTTAACCTGGTTCAAGCTGGCCTGAGAGCTCAGAATTATTTCTGTCGTAGGCTCAAATGGCAAAGGTCCCGCTGTCTTGAGAGGAAGAAGTTCACTGCAAGCCCGAGATGTTTTGCTTCAAACTGCCTGCATGTTGACATGTCTATATGGCTTTTGTTTTTCTCCTGGGTTTCTCATCTCCTCTCTTGCAGCTGGCTTTTTTGCAAGCCTATGGATGCCTGCTCTTTTCTAGCTGCAGCTGTGCCAACAAAAAGGCGAGCGCCCCAGACTCCTCCCAGCTCTGCTGCTGGAAGTTATCGTTCCTCACCAATCTGCTGGCCAGGCTCCTCCTGTGACTTCCCATAACTCATTTCAGTCAAAATAAGCTACTGTAACAGTGACTCCTTCTTTAAAATTCTTAAAATTTCTAAAATTCTTAAAAAGAGACTCCTCTCTTTTGAATGGATGTTGGTTGGGGGGTCACAGAGAGAAGGTGATGTGGAGGTCTGGCCAAGGTGCTGCTTCAGTAACCTCTTCAGCTACAGCCCAAGAGGGTGCATGTCCCTCAATTAGCGTGTAATTTTTAATTGAGTCCCCTGTTGCCAAGAAGCCCTATATTCTGGGAAGAAGCTGTCTGAAGCTGAACTGTTTATATGGCCCAAGGAATTCCTGCAGGCAAAATGAATGATCAGACTGAAGAGTATGCTAACATTGGTCCATTTAGACCTAAAAATTAGGTAAAAAAAAGCCATTGAATAAATGGCGTAAATCAAATAGAATTAAATAAAAGAAAGCCAGGATGCCGTTCAGGATGGTGAAGCAGAACAGAACAGGGATAGGAACAGGAAAACAAAGGGTTGCTGTAGAACAAGAGGTGGCTACTGGACAAACAGATGTGTTTGTCTTTCAGGTACTGTTTAATTTTTGTGTTGTTTCGTTTACATATAGATGAAGTCACCATCAGTCATATTCGTCTTGGTTTCCAGTGACTATTATTTTAAACCAACTGTGTACCTTGTTGGAACAAAGACTTAGTACAGAGAGTTTTACCAGGCTGATGACTAATTTTACTTCTGGTTCCTTTCTGGATGACTTTTTGTGACTAGTTTGAATGAGAATTCAGTTTATACCTACAGTAGTCAAGAGAATGTTTTTCATTTCACGCACTGTTTCTTCCTTCACTTCCCGTTAGCCCATGAAACCAACTTCTTGGAATTCTAAACTTGGTGCAATTCATGGTATCAATAAATCCCGGGCTAATCTTGGATTCACAGCAAGGCATGAAGCAGAAAGTAAATAAGCTGCTTTTCACACCACAGCTCAGTGAGAATAAGATTGAAGTAAATAGGGAAAGCATACTTCCACATGAAAATTCTTTCCTGGGAAGGAAGGTAGGCTCAAAAGACCTGGCTCTGCACAGGGAGAGGGTGAAGATTTGGTCTGTCGTGGGACCAGCAAACAGGAGAGTGTCCCATCAATAAAGTTACTTTCTATCATTCTTTTCTACCTAAGAGTAACCATCTATAGGGGAAAGTCCACAACTGGGGGGAAAAAGGGAGGTTACTGCCATAGTTATACATTATTATACTCTGGGTACATATTACTATATATGAATACATTATATTATGGGTATATATATTTTTATGTATGTATCCTTTCCATAGTTTGCAGCCATGGATAGCCTTGTCTTGAAATAGGACAGGACAAGAGGAAATGGCCTCAAGTTCTGCCAGGGGACGTTCAGATTGGATATTAGGGAGAATGTTTAAATGGAAAGGGTTATGAAGCCTTGAACTAGGCTGTCCAGGGAAGTGTCTGAGGCACCATTCCTGGGGGCATTTAAAAGCACATAGTGCTTAGTGACATGGATTTGTGATGATTTTTATCAGTGTTAGGTTGATGGTTGGACTAGATGATCTTAAGGATCCCTTCCAAGGTAGACAAATCTGTAATTCTATGATTCTGTGATTAACTAGAAGAGCCTACAAATCAAAACACTGAGGCGGGTTTTGTTGTTTTTCAGACTGAGTCATAATTATGTATAGTACACTTTCCAGTAATCGCTTATGTTTCCTCTTCACAGACAGCTTACACATGGATTGCCACTCAGCAAGGAATTTGGGGTTTTTGTGAACAAAGATAAACTGAAAGGCAGACTACCAAAGTAATTTGCGACATGGGTTTAGTGGGGAAAACAATGACTGACTGCTGAAGCAGTTATCCCTGGAAAATTCAAAGAAATGGATCAAAATGGATACTGGAAGTAATTTCTGAATCAAAGGCTATAATCTCATTCCTGAAACTGGTATAAAAAATATGATCCACTTAGTTCTCATTCACCAGCTGAAGCAAGATTAACAGTGATGTTTCCCGGCAGTGAACATTACACAGAACCTGGCTGAAGATACTGGCCATTTTTTCATGAAATCATGTAATTTTCTCAAATCCCGTTGCCACAGGGGCGCAAAGATGTAGCTGAGCCACTTTGGCCAAACTCCGCTTTTGTGTCAGCGGATGGCTGACATGGTGGGAGAAAAATGTGACACTGATGCTTTTGGGTTTTGCACAATTATATTTCACTCTAAAAATAGCTTAAAGGGGTTTCTTTTATTGTTTCTACTATATGACTTTGTTACTTATGTCATGAGGTCTTTAAGTTAAATTTTCTTTTTCTGGGGAGAGGATTAAGCTGAAGCCAACTTGAGCCTAAATGAGGCAGTCTCCTTGAGCTTGCTGAAGAGCCCCTGGGGAGAGGTAGGATCCTCCCTGACTTGCTCTGTGAAAGGCATCTGAGTGAAATTAACTTTTCTAGATTAACATAAAAATTTGCATAAAATTATCTATTGAATTGGGGATGCCAGGAAGAATCACAGAATTATAAAATGGCTTGGGTTGGAAGGGACCTTAAAGATTGTCTAGTTCCAACTCCCTGCTATGGGCAGGGAAACCTCCCACTAGAGCAGTAACATCCCTCCCCTTTCACAATGGTGTCTGTTTTGGACCTCTTTTGCTTTACTTTGTCTAATCCTATTTTAAATCTGGAGGTTTGCTCTGACTCCTCACTGCAGCTCCTGTGGCAGTGTGTTTCAGAAGTGCAATGACTGCTCTGTAAAGTGACTTTTACCTCTTTTAAACTGAGTTCTGTGCTACTAGGGGAGAATATGTGTGAACACCATCTCCCTCACCTTCTCCACTGCCTTCATCATCATACAAACCTCAGTCATACCCTCTCTATTCTCCCAGCTGAGCTACTCCTGCTTTCTCAGAGCCATCTCATCCTGTAAACCGACCTGCAAATGTCCTCCATCCACACCTCAGGATTTAATACACGAAGAACAAAAGTCAGATTGCAGTGTAAAGCAGAGTTTTTGGAGACAAAGTTTATGGCAGTGTAACAGCCTGGAGACCAATGGGTACCTAAGGCTGCTGTGTCTGGGTTTGTAATACTGAGCTGGCTGGAAGTCACCATGAAAACCCAATTCCCAACCCATCACAGCAGCACATAAATGCACACCTTGTTGCCCACTGGTTGTTTTGAGGTAGTTTGTTATGGAGGAATTTAGATCTGGTGGTGAAATCAGGCAGCATGGGTCCATGATTCTCTATGGTATTATTATGTTTTCCTTTTATTTTATTTTTTTTTAATTTTTTTTTTATTTCCAGGAAGAAATAGGTGCTCTAAACAGCCAGCTGAATCCAGCCTCCCCCACACAGCTAAGTAAACCATCATTGTCAGGAATGTGGGCGCGCTCCGTTCTACGCCAGGCTGTGTGTGCGCTCCCTGCCGAAGCATTTCCTTTAGCAAAACAAATAAGCGCCACGATGACAAATACTACAACAGTCGGTCAATTGATGGCCCTGAAACCCTCCTTGGCCATCACGCAGTGATTCTCCACATGAAAAACACAGGGCCTGGAGAACTGTTTTTCCTGCATTTTCTATCAGCACTGTATTTTTTCCATAATTCAGACCTGACATGCATTTCTTCTTAAAACTCAGAGAACATAGAGCTTATTATGATGCCAGCTACCACACTTGGGACTGGGAGGTGATCCTCCCTCTGTCCTTGGCACAGGTGAGGCCTCACCTTGAGTACTGTGTCCAGTTTTGAGTCCTTCACCACAAAAAAAAAACACTGAGGAGCTGGAGCGGGTCCAGAGAAGGGTGACGGAGCTGGTGAGGTGCCTAGAGCACAAGTCCTTTGAGGAGAGGCTAAGGGAGCTGGGGGTGTTCAGCCTGGAGAAAAGGAGGCTGAGGGGAGACCTTCTTGCTCTCTACTACTCCCTGAAAGGAGGGTGTAGTGAGGGGAGGGTCAGTCTCTTCTCCCAAAGAACAGGCCATGGGGTGAGAGGAAATGGCCTCAAATTGCTTCAGGGGAGGTTCAGAATGTATATTAGGAAAAATGTTGACAGTGAAAGGTTTATAAGTATTGGAATGGGCTGCCCAGGGCAGTGGATGAGGCACCATCCCTGGAGGTATTCAAAAGATGGGTTGACATAGAGTTTAGAGACATGGGTTAATGATGGGTTTTATCAGTTAGGTTGATGGTTGGACTAGATGATGTTAAAGGTCCATTCCAACCTAGAGAATTCTATGATTCTGTGTTTCTATGATTCTATGGTAAGACTATATAGTAATATATTTAAATCTTCTCTCCCTTTTCCTCTTTTGTATGAAGTCAACCAAACATACTATTGGTTTGACCTGGAAGAAGCATGGTCCTGTCTGAAGAAGGCATATACGTGTCATGATGGTCTTTCTAAACTTTACAGAATAGGAGTATCTCAATCAGAGCTGGCTGTCTTTGAATAAAACAGAGATTTCAGGCCATGAACCATTGCCACAGAGTTCCTATTCCTCATTTTGAATTCACACTGAAAGTGTAACAAAGCATAGCGATATTTTGGCTCTCTTAAAAATAAAATATATAGTAATAGTACTTTCCCCAAAATAGTGCACAAACACAAGTAGAAGTGCATTTCTCTTTTTTCCCCTCTAAAGTAGCAGCAGTGGCTCTGCGGTCATTTGGTCTCCTTCCGTTTAGAAAATACAGTACATTCCTTGCTCCCCGCCACCTTGACCACTGCCTGTTGTGTTTCCTACGTCAGAGGAGATGAGATCATTAATACCTCCAGTAATAATGTCTGCAGAAGCTCCTCTTTTTGCCAGCTCATCGGACTGGTCTGGATGAACTATGAAAAGGATCTACGATCCATTTAAACTCCTCACTGTTTAAATTGGCTATTAGAGAGATGCCTTTATTATCGTTCTTTGGTTACTTCCCGATACAAGTAAAGATGACTAGTGAGCTATCTTGGATGAGGAAAAGTGCATGAAAACAGAATTTTGCAAAAAATTTCTGAAGAGGGAGGGAAGGAGAGAACTTGTAACAGAGCACAAAGAAAGAAAAAGGGGAAAAATAAAAATAGAGATCTGGGGGAAGAGGAAGAAAACGGTAGATTTGCAAACATAAGGTCAATGGAACAGTATTATGGTCAGATTATACCTCGTCACATCTTAATTTTCTTCAATAGAGGAGTGACCATGTCCAAATACTGCTGAAATAAAAGGGAGAGATAAGACATTATGTGATTTAAATGTTGGAAACAGGTTTTGCCATAATGGTGTGCACCAATAAATCAGGTTTGTTTATATTTTGCTGACCTTTATCCATAGGAAATAAAGAAACCAGAAAACACAGACAAAACCACCAATTTATAGATAGCACAAGAAACACCTACCTCATTCTACTGTGCAGTGCAGGAGTTGTTTACTTTAAAATGAATAACGATGTGTCTTTGAAAAGCAGCATTCAGGGCTGATATTTAACTCATCTCTCCGGGAGGGTTTGAAAGAGGCAATTCAGAGCATGGAACAAGAGAACTGGCTGGACCCCAGGAGGATGGCTCCTGGCCTTCTTCTTGGAGGTGCTCTACTGGAGTTTGTGGGCATGATGCTTCAGATGACCCATGGTCTCCTGAAAAGAGGTGCTGCATCCTTGCAGGGTAAAAGAAAGTACTATAGGAGAGAAAGGACGAATTATTCTTTCACTTGCTGATGTCGGAGAGCAGAGTGTCGCAGCCAGTGACCTCAGTCCTCCAGTTCAAAGAAGGATGGGTGAATTTAGGAATCACTGGCAAGACTTCTGCTGCTGAGGGTGTCTGCAAGGAAGCTGCCTGGCAGAGCATGGGGTTATTGCTACTGGTGTCCAGTTGGCCTGAAGAGGCTTTGCAGGACTAGTCATGATGAGAAATCATTTGAAGCAGACTAGTTAATGAACAGGTTGTGACATCCTGGAGGAAACGTAGGGATGCTCTGGGAGCTGATCCTGGTACCATAGATACAGTAAAAGGCAGTTTTGGCACAATGCACCAGAGGGCCACAAGGTCAGAGGCTCAAGGCCAGGCTGGATGGGGCTTGGAGCAACCTGGTCTGGTGGGAGGTGTCCCTTCCCAGGGCAGGGGGTTAGAACTGGGTGATATTTAAGGTCCCTTCCAACTCTAACCATTCTAGGATTCTATGACACACAAGGAAAAGTGGGCAACAAAATGTTTTTTTCTGACCACAGCCTTCCCACCTTCTATATTCACCAACACTCAATGGACTGGTGAAGGCTAGTTGTGTTCTAGCCAGGAACCAAGAGTTTTGACAGATTCAGTTGCAAGACATCCCTTACTGTGCAAGCACATGGTGTGTCTGGAACTTTCTTTTCCTTACATGCTTTCTGTAAAACAGAACCTACAGCAGTGACGGTCAGTTGGATATTCTCACAAGCTTCTCACAGAGTTGAGGTTTTTGTTTGTTGATTCTGCAATGCATTGACTTCTATGGCTTATGTGATTTTTTTCTAAAGTAACATAACCAATTACACCTCTGATGCACTGAGTGTTCTAAGGTCCCCTTGGCTGAAATCTCTCTGAATCTACAGCTTTGCTTCTGTGGATGTGGCCAACTCTCTTTTGTTCAGTCAAAACTAAAAGTCAGCCCAAACCACCACCCAAAATCTCATTCAGAATCACAGAATCACAGAATATCAGGGATTGGAAGGGACCTTGAAAAATCATCTAGTCCAATCCCTGTTTATTCTGTTTATAGGTGGAGGGCATTAAAATTATGCTTAACAGCTAAACCCCTATCACTTTTATAGCATTTAAAACATCAGAATGCACAGAAAATACATCTCACTCACTCTTTCTGTCTTGTATTTCTCAATAGTGTCTGACCGGGGAGGTTCAGAACGCAGCACAAGTGGTAATGGAGTGATATTGAGAATGAACTACAACAGTAAGACAAAAAATACTGCTCAAGTATCAGCCAATGCACAAATAATAATCTGACATCTGGGCACCAAGTCCCCTGTGGATCGCTTTGTCATTTCCCAGTATGGACACAGTGGGTGACAGGGAACTGCACACCACCAAAGTACTCACGTGCTCCCACCATTAGTTTCAAAAGTGTATGATTGCAAGCGAAATTTGATCTGGAATGCATGAAACAAAACCTGAAATATACCAAACCCAGGGTGTTTCTGGGATGTTTACTCATGCTATGGCTTTCTTGAATTGCAGAGGTTGCTGGGATTTTTTTGTGAGATACCTATAAAAGTGAGAGAGTTGGTGGCTTGAAAGAGAGCTATAAATCCCAATGGATTTCCAAAATGAAGTGATTCTCAGTCTGCCACTGGCTTGATGGTGATAAACAGGACTGCATTTAATGGCAAAAATCTGTTACTAACCAAAGTTCAGTAAAACTGATTTCTTGAGAAAAAATTGTTCTTCAGACAATGGGAGACCGTATTTGATGTCACCAACACAAAAGCACATGGCCCTCTTTCTGGTAACCATCAAATGCTTTGGTTTCTTAACTTGGAAATAAACAACCCTCAAGGAATTTGAGGTTTTATACATCTCACATAGATGGGTTTTTTTTCAAACCTAGATAAATTTGCAAATATTTTAAATCTTGTGAAGTAACTTTCCACTCTGGCAAAGAAGAATGAAAAAAAATTCTGTTTTTTTTCACAGAGTTTAAAAGGCTGTCCAGCTCTTATTAAATGCTAGGACGCAAACAACTGCCACTGCTTCTTTGGAGGAACACAGCACTTTTCAAAACAATTCTGTTGCCTTCAGAATATGATGATCAAGAAATAATTTTAAAGGCTTGAATAGATCATTTAATTTTCTTATTTTGCCTATGTTTAATCTCACTGAGACAATTTGCTTTGCTACTTATAAACTGAGATTCGGTGTTGTCACCCCTTGCCATACAACGTTATCTAGATTTCCTTGTGTGTCTCCTTGTGTGTAGGAGGGATGATCCAGCCCTCTGTTAAGGATGGAGATTGTGTGACTTGTGCTACTCTGCTGGGGCAATTTTCCTCCTAACTGCAATCAGGCCCTGCTGTGGATTTTTTCCTGAGTATTTTAGAATCACAGAATCATAGAATGATTAGAGCTGGAAGGGACCTTAAAGATCATCAAGTTCCAACCTCCCTCTCACAGAATGACAGAGCTCTAAATTCCAC
Source organism: Nycticryphes semicollaris (assembly GCA_013400055.1). NCBI lineage: Eukaryota > Metazoa > Chordata > Aves > Charadriiformes > Rostratulidae > Nycticryphes > Nycticryphes semicollaris. The sequence continues at coordinate 497,830 of VXBJ01003047.1, forward strand.
TTTTATGGAGCAAACTGTATGAGACTGATGGTGTGGTAAGAAGTATGCTGAAACCGACAGGACTGTGCCTGGAAAGGTCCTGGGGACTTAAGAGATGTCTCTGAATATCTCCACTGGGGATAGGAAACCAAAATGCAATGACACGATGATTCAATTTTAGGCGTCGGTCTTCGCCTTCACAATAATTTTCTGAGGGTATTCGGTGGAGGACTGTGGGTGGACGGGAGACCTTATAGCCCCTTCCAGTACCTAAAGGGGGCCTACAGGAGAGATGGGGAGGGACTCCTTCCGAGGAAGTGGAGCCACAGGACAAGGGGTGATGGTTTTAAACTGAAAGAGGGGAAATTTAGATTAGATCTCAGGAAGAAATTGTTGCCTGTTGGTGGTGAGACACTAGAACAGGTTGCCCAGAGAAGCTGTGGCTGCCCCATCCCTGGAGGGGTTCAAGGCCAGGTTGGGTGGGGTTTTGAGCAACCTGGTCTGGTGGGAGGTGTCCCTGCCCAGGGCAGGGCATTGCAGCTTTATATCTTTAAGGTCCTCTCCAACCCAAACCATTCTATGATTTTACAGTTTGCCAGCTAAACACAGTAGAACTTCTTCAATGCTATGAAATCTCATTGCAAGACTTGTTTGAGATATTAAGGTGTCATTATTTGTGTCTCCAGTGTCAGAAAATAACAAAGTTAATCTCAACTTGTCAACTGGAGGACATGCTGCAAGTGTAGTCTGAGGACCTTGGATGTAAAGGTTAGAATAAGATGGATGAACTGCTACAGAACAGTATCAGTAGAGATTGATCCTTTTTTGTCAATAGATGAGAAAGAGAGCAAAAGAGCTACTTCTTTTATAAAGATCATATGTGGGTTTACAGTTCTGCAGTGCACTCTGAGTATACTGACAGACACAGATATTAACCTCTGAGGTGCTTGTCCGTATCTGTATCAATAATGCTCAGGCAGCTTTGACATCCCATCTGGCTTCTCAATAATCTGTTACCTAAACTGGAAAATGTGTGCCCTAATATCAAATCAGTTGATAAAACCTAGTGCTGTTTGGCTCTCAAGAAAAAACAGAACTATGTGCCAACTTTTTTTTTTTAAACACTTTTGCTAGCAGTGTTCAGTTTTAAGTTCTGGAAGGAGAGGGTTATGTTATGTTATTTCCAGCAGGGACCTTTCAATTTTATCATAAATTTGTCATCTGTTTCGTTGTTAAGATGGACTCCAGGTCTGTGGCTGAAAGAGCTTCGTATATCCAGAAAGGTTTCTTGGGTTTGATGGGTGTCACACAGCAGGGTGATTTTTGTGCTAAGAAATGAAGACCATTTCTGAATTGACTTCTATTACTTTTGGTGTATGGAGTTCTTTGTATTGATTGTAGATGGTCTCCAAAGACTGAAGAAGTCATATTGTCCAGTAAGCTGTGAAAGGAATATTTAATCACAGGTATGAGCTAAATTACTGTTACTGATGGATTTATTTTTTTTATCTATTTAAGATTTATATGGCATTATTGTTTTTCCGCTTTAAAAACCCCTGATTTTAACTGTGTTAGCAATGATAACTGAATAGTCATAGCTGTGACTTTAATTAAGAATTATTCAAATGAAACTATCTCTCCCCCTCAGAGTGCTTTGCCCTTACTACACCTCTGAAACTTATTGGTAGAGGATATATATAAATATAATTCAGCAAAGAAGTTTGCTGAGACACTCAATACGGCTGTATCAGTTGCCTAACTAACACATCCATCTTCCCAATGATGGGTTGATATTTAAGTTACTGGTAGACAAAAGGCAGTTTTGTATTTAAGGCACAGGTTTTCAGCCAGTTAAACAAAGGTCAAATTTAGGCTTGAATAAACATGTTTTCAAATTTGCATGTACACATTTTTATTATGGTCTGATTTGTTTCCGTTCCTGGCTTTATCTTTGACTCTGTGACACTTGGACAAGTTACTTTACATATATGTGCTCTGCTCTGGTTTCCACACTGTAAATCAGGGACTGTGCAGGAAATTAGCCCACAAGAGGTTCAGATCCCCACTTAATTCAAGGTTGCAGAAGCAATTTTGTTCCTCAGAGAAAAGATTATTTTTTATTACAGACTATTATTGTGGTAATTATAATTTACTGTAGTTACTACTGTAGGCCATTTGCTTTCCATAGTTTTATGTCTGTGTAAATCGTGTAATTTCATGTAAATAAGCTTTCCTTCAAAAAAGGGCTGCAAAGATGATTAGGGGCCTGGAGCATCTCTCTGATGAGGAGAGGCTGAGGGTTTTTTTAATCTGGAGAAGAGAAGGTTGAGGGGGGATCTGATCAACACCTGTAGATACTTCAAGTGTGGGTGTCAGGAGGATGGGGCCAGTCTGTTTTCATTGGTGCCCAGGGACAGGACAAGAGGGAAGCCTGTCTCTGGTGACATTCCAAACTCACCTGGACAAGTTCCTGTGCAACCTGCTCTGGGGGACCCTGCTCCAGCAGGGGGTTGGACTAGATGATCTCCAGAGGTCCCTTCCAACCACATATCAATCTGTGAATTAAAGCAAGGCTGTTAGGTACAAATGAGCCACCAAGTGCTCCGGGCAAGGTGTCACTCAAGAACACTTCAGCTCTTGAGAGCTATTAAGTCTCCAAGACTGGTTCTATTTCTGCTCAGTTTGCAAAAGCTCCTCATGTCGGTTTAGAGGGGCCAGCAAGTAGGCCTCATAGCAATTGAGAGGAATGGCAAAAAAATATGGTCCTCTGGATGGGCACTTGTGGGAAACACAAGACTTGTATCTGGGAAACGTGAGGTATTTCACTGTGCGGGAAGGTGAGCAACAGAGTAGAAAGAGCCTCTCTGTGTTTTACTTTCCTCCTGGGGCTAAACAACATGCCCCCTCAGTAAATGATATCAAAGGCAGCTGGAGGATATCTTACGACAGCTCAGTTGCCAAGGAAGGCGGGCAAGAGTGACCAGAGAAAGCTGTGGGTTTGGATTCCGGCAGAATAACAAACTCCCCACTTCCTGTGCTGCTCTTTCTCTCAGGGATGTTTTGGTAACCCGCCACCCCCAACCCGGTGGCAGCTTAAAGGAAGGTGGCCAAGTGAATAGCCTTGGTGATATGAATAAAGATTAAAAGGTTAAGGAAACCCCATGTGACTAGCTGGAATCACAGGGGCATGAGTTGAGCCGGTACTTTAATAAACAAACAGCAGCATACTTACTTCATTAATTGGATATATACACCATGTATAGGCATTTACCCTATTTATGGCTTCAGCTGCTGAGACATTCTTTCATCAACACAAGTAAAAATGTTATTTGCTTGAACTGGGTGAAAAAAAAAAATTAAAATAAAATAAAACCCGATCCCAGACTAGGAAGTTTTTCTCCGGATTCTTTCCACCTTCCTTGGCACCTTTGATGTGTGGTGACCCTCGCCACCCACCGCCCTCCCCTTCCAGCCGGCCCTCCCTGGAATAGCCTCCGAATGAAACGCTGGTCCCCAGGACCAAAGAGGAGGCTGTGGTTTCCACAGATGACTGCCTGCTGCAGGCACCGCTTACTTGTGGTGTTTATTCCAATCCCTCCAAGCTGCAGCGCCTGGAGTTGGAAGGGTCAATCCACAGTTTGAATTGGCATATTTTTTAAGGTCTTTTCTATTATGAAATATTTATGAGAGGAAACAAGGTTGGACATTCCTGCAGCCAGTCCAGTGTAGGAACGCTGTGTGCCTTCCTCCCCAGAACATGTAAATGCAGTCAGTTATTTAATGGAAGACTCACATACCTTGTTCCTTTACATTTCAAGTGAGCTGTCAGAGGAATGTAAACATTTATTTGGAGCAAGCCCTCAGGTACAGGATTACCATATGCCACAGAAGGAAATTCCAGCATGCCCACCAAAATTTATGCTGTGGAGAGAGCTATGAATAGAAAGTTTGTACACTGTTATGAATATGGATAAAATACATCACTCATGGCCAGGCTATGGCACGCAAAATTGAAAAACACATATTTTGGATCACACAATATTTTCAAAAATATATTTAAAAGAAAATAAACACGGGATCTTGTGTGTTCGTTTACTGTTTGAAGTACCTTCGGGGAAGAGAGACATCAACAATTTTTCTTCCAGACCACTCACTTCTCTTGATAACAGGGGGTTCTTTGGGAGAAAGGCAGCAGTCTCCTTCCTGGGATCTCTTTGTTTCCTCTGCCAGTACCCATTTATTGGGAGTTTATGTTGTGTTCAGAGGTAGCAAAAGCAAACGCTTTCAGAGGGCTACGTTCAGTCTTAAAGGTCAGAATTCCTCATTCTCGGCCACCTCACAAGGTGACCTTTTCATGAGTGTTACATGACCCTTGTTCACCTTGCAAATAAGTGTAATTAGCATTTTTATTATTATTATTCTACAGCCAGCCAGTCATCTCTGATGTTTTGGTATGGTCAGCATCAGCATCCCTTCATTTGAAATGAAAGGACTTCTGCTGAACGTGTTAAAAGGAGATACTAAAACCTGTGTCTGCGAGAAGGACATCCCCACTGTGCAAACCAATGGCCTATGGACATCTCAGAAACTCTAGGCTGTGCTACCCAATAGTCCTGTCTGTGCTCTAGAGCTTGTTACTGTCACCTGAGGCCTCATAGAGCTTCTATATCACCCTCCTCTAACTGTATTTACAGTAGAGCTGCACAAACTGCACAAGGTAGGAGAAACTCATGAGGGGTGGTCTGCCTTCCCACTAGGTGTAGGCACTTGGGACAACTCATCAATGTGTTCTCAGGATCCTCCCACAGCCTTTTCTTCCCTGCTTTCCCCCCAACAGCGACTCTTTGCATTGCAGCTTCCTTTTGCATATGCGTGGAAGTGACAGGAGAACAATAACATGCTTAAATCAGATCAAGTAAAATAAATTTATTATTAATGAAAGAGGGGTGTAAGACAGTGAAAGAAAACAGTATTTGGCAGCAGGAATGCTCAGAGTGGTATCATCCCCCAGCTGGCCAGAGTATGTTGATGCAGAGGATGGGAAAAGTTTGATGTGGGATAGTGAGCTGCTTTGATTTTCTTTCACTGTTACTCCAGAGCCAAGTCTAACTTAACTGGAAATCGTACCTGGCAACTGAATGAGAAACTTCTCGAAAGAAAAATTTACTGATTTAAAGTCTTAAGATTCCTCCTGCCTAAGGAATGACAGCCCAAACTTTGCTCAGGGTTAGCTGTGGCACCCGCGTTCAAGCTCAGTATCAACGACCTTCCCAGGAACACATCCATCCATCCATCCATCCATCCATCCATCCATCCATCCCATACCTTCCTCTCCAGCTTGTTCATACCCAGGGCAATTTGAGGCACAATTTTCCTACACCCACTTGCCCCCATTGTTCTCCAGAATCCAGAGCAGTGCCCAGCACTGATTGCAGGGGTAGAGCACTCGCTCCCTTCATGGGAGGCAAAGTGAAACCTAAAGTATAAAAAGGACAAGGAGGAGGTATGTTTCATGATGAAACAACAAGGTACAGCTAAAGAAGTACAGGTTCTCTCTTCCTACATGTTAAGCAAAAATGGTAGCTCAGTTAATTTAGAATCAATTAGCACTGGATAATTATACAAATGACCACTGAGTCACTGATTTACTATAGTGTAGGTGAGTCTCCAGCTGAGGATGAAGGAAACAATAAATCTCAGCCTTTTTGCCTTCAATCATGCCTTTTAGAACAGAGGTAGGAATATAAATTCTGAAATCGTGGTGATGAGAAAGATTATTCAGTGTAAATATTTGGAAACCGGAGAGTGAAAACGTGGCCTTTGTCATTTTTGCATGAATAGACTGTTTGCTTTGAGCATCAAATGCCTTAGCTGTTAATTCTTAACCTGACATACCAGCTGTGCACTCTGTGACCTTACTATAAAGGCAAAACAAAGTACCACTCACTTCAGGCTACTAACCCTGAGGTTAAAAAGTTATGTTGCTTAGGTGAGGACTGGTTCTTAAGGCAGCAAAGAGTGACATTGGGATGAAATCTAGCATCGTAAGAAGATAACGGCTCCAGACTACTCAGCGTCATGATGCTGTGCATGTCACATTCAATACAGTGGATGATCAAGGTGCTATTGCTATTTTACAGCGAAGGAAACTCAGACAAGAAGCTTCCAATGGTGGTGCCATGGAAAGAAATGGAACGCTGGTGTGCTCACTTCCAGGCATCTTCTTGAGGTGCAGACCATTTGAAACCACTTTGAACTTTTCACACCCGATGCATTTTTAAACACAAGACCTTATAAGAAGTATCTCAGCCTGGCAAAACAGGCTACCCAGTTTGATCCCAAAGGGCATCAATCACGTCGTTGTAGGTGCTGAGAAGTGCCATCAGAGGCCAGCACCCACATTTGGAAGCTGAATGTGGGAGCAGGGGGAGGGCAGGAAACAAAGAGAGTCTCTGTCCCCATGCCCCACTTGCGCAAACATCGCAGCGGGTCTGAGCCTCCACACTCTTGCTGTGCCCTTCTGTGGGTGTAAATCACATCAAAGAGATTCTTGGAAATGCTACCCCGAGGAAGGCTGCAGCCTCCCCCGCGGTTCCTGGGTGGCGGGCCCCTGGGCAAGGCATGGCCCTTCTAATTATGTCCTGTTAGGCTCCTCAGGGTGGACCCAAAGTTAAATACCACAGTTTGCATGGAAAACATGCTGAGATGTAACTGAACCAGCACACTTGTGCTGTGGACTGAGGGCTGGAATTTGATAGGAGACTGGGTACGTGGTGTGACAAAGTCATGAACATGCATGTCCCACTGCAGGCAACCTGCTCAGCAAGGGAGAAACAGAACAGACTGCCCCCAAGGGCTGCTGGCCTTCTGACCAAATGATGACCAGCAGACCTTTCAGAGCAAGACATTCAGACCAGAAGTAGGGTTCAGGTTTTTGTGAAATTTGTTTCTAGATAAAGATATGTCATACAGTAATTTACTGGCTAGCCTAAGTCCTCTGGACCATGGTTGTTTCACCTTCAGGGCACTGTTTGAACTCAGAATCATAGAATCACAGAATTGCCTGGATTGGAAGGGACCTTTCAGATCATTGAGTCCAACCATCAAGCTAACACTGATAAAACCCATCACTAAACCATGTCCCTCAACATCACGTCTGCCTGGATTTTAAATACGTCCAGGGATGGTGACTTCAACAATTCCCTGTCCAGCCTCTTCCAATGCTTGATAACCCTTTCAGTGTAAATATTTTCCTAATATGCACTCTAAACCTCACTTGGTGCAACTTGAGGCCATTTCTTCTTGTCCTATCACGTGTTACTTACTGCCCACCGTTGACTTTTACGAAAAGTTTCAGTGTCCTTGAAGTTGGCTGAGAGTAACAGATACCTGTGAGTTTGCCTGTGAGGCTCTGCCTCACAGTCAGCTGCTTGGCTTGTACATGGAGACAAGCACCCAACACCTGAGTAAGAACACTAAGAAACAGGCAACACTGAAAAACAACTGTGGCTTTAAAGGCAACGGATGTTGAGGTCAAACAGTTTCATAGAATCCTAGAATGGTTAGAGTTGGAAGGGACCTTCAAGATCATCCCGTTCCACCCCGCCTGCCCTGGGCAGGGACACCTCCCACCAGACCAGGTTGCTCCAAGCCCCATCCAGCCTGGCCTTGAACCCCTCCAGGGATGGAGCAGCAACAGCTTCTCTGGGCAACCTGTTCCAGGGTCTCACCACCCGTACAGTAAAAAATTTATTTCTGGTATCTAAACTAAGTCTCCCCTCTTTCAATTTAAAATGATTACCCCTCATCCTATCACTACACTTCCTGACAAAGAGTCCCTCTCCAGCTTTCCTGTAGTTCCCTTCAGGTACTGGAAGGCTGCTACAAGATCTTCCTGGTGCCTTCTTTTCTCCAGGCTGAACAACCCCAGCTGCCTCAGCTTGTCTTCATAGGAGAGGTGCTCCATCCCCAAGATCATCTTTGTGGCCCTGGAAATAAATGCTGTTGTCTAAATGAGAACTTTGCTTCCACTTTGGTACTGAATCACAATCACCAAATGGTATGGGGTTGGAAGAAACCTCTGGAGATCACCCAGTCCAACCCTGTGCCGAGCAGGTCCACCCAGGAACGTGTTAAGGTGGCTTTGGAATGTCTCCAGAGACTCCACCACCTCTCTGGGCAGTCTCTGCCAGGGCTCTGACACCCTCACAGGAAAGAAGTTCTTCCTCATGTTTAGATGGAACTTCCCGTGTTCCAGTTTGAGCCTGTTCCCTCTTGTCCTGTCACTGGGCACCACTGAAAAAAGCGTGGCCCCATCCTCCTGACACCCACCCTTGAAGTATTTCTAGGCATTGATCAGATCCCCTTCTTTTCTCCAGACTAGAAACACCCAAGTCCCTCAGCCTTCCTCATCAGAGAGATGTTCCAGGCACTTGATCATCTTTGTAGCCCTAAATCTACATAAAGCTTCATGTTGAAAATATATTTTTCTACTCAAAAATTAAAAAAAACTAACCGTCCTTAAGACTGTTGTCTCCAAATTCTTAAACCAGCATTTACTGAAGCACCGTGCCACACCAAAATTGTTTGTTACATAGAATAATGCATTAAAAAGTATTCTGCAGGATTAGAATTTGTTTCATTTAGTCCAAGTTAAATCATAACCTTGCCCATACTTTCTACACACTCACAAAGCATGTTTGCATGTACATTCCTATAGCTTTATAATTAATTATGTTCCACGTGTGATAGAAAATTTCCAGGGAAAACACCAGTATTATTATTGAAAAAAAATATTGGAAAGGATTAAGAATATATTAATTGGGCCTGATTTACAAATATTTGCTTGTATTTTTATAAGCTCTGTGGAGGCATAGGGAGTATGCTAGGTATGTCTAGCACTGCAAATACAGAGTGCTTTCACTGTATTATTTTTGCCACTTAGTGGTGAGAGGCAACATTAAAATGATTTAGTAAAATTTAGAAACTTGCAGAATCGCAGTTAATGAAATCTCTGTTCCTTATTCTTGGCCCCTGCTCAGTTTACTATATGATGTGCCTTGTATCATGAGACTATGATCTAATTATTGAAGTCACTGGGCATCAGTTGCAATTTGGCCTGATCTCTTGGTTTTTTTTCAGGAAGATGGACTCTGAATTAATAGATCTTTCCTTAATTTGTTTACTATCCTCACCTCTACACCTATAGCAGATCACTGCTGTACCTAACCTAATATTCTAGTGTTTACTCTGCAATGGATCCCAGGCCTCTTTTATGTTTTTGTACTTGTAAATGTAATCATTAACTAATCTTGAAAATGAATAACTTTATAGATCCTGCAGTGAAACTTAAAAAAGCTTTACCAGCCTCTTCCTTTCCCCCTTGAAGTCATACCACAGCTTCAAAGAGAGCAGAAAACAGGATTTTATGCATTTAGGGTAGCTAATACCACGATCAGCCTTCGGTACAGAAGCCAGTGATGATGTCTGAAAAATGTGGAGGGAGCTTCTTTCTGTGAATATGCATTAGATCACCCATCTCCCAGCTACTCCTTTCTACTTCTACCAGCTGTCTTACCTCTACACTTTCTGTTCCTCGCCTTTTTAAAGTTATTCAGCTGGTAGGCTGCTGTGGCAAGAAGTGGGCAAAGACGAAAACAGCCAACTGGGTTTTAACCACTGAACTCTACTTCAAAAAATGTCAAGATGCTGCTGTAAATTGCAAAACTTGTAGGCCCAGCTGCTCTATGAAAAACCAGATCCTCCCAAATATTAGTTCTGTAATATTTTCACAACACTGCTTAATTTATTACTAAAGGAAGGAATGTGATATTTTACTAGCATTTACTTAAAGCAGCATGATTTTATTTTATTTTTTAATGGCAACAGCTGGAATATAGAAAGTAACAGCCTTCTATCATGCTTTTCAACAACCCAGTGCTGGCTTTGCACCGAAGAGTTTTGAGAGTACATTGGATATATCATATTTATGTGTTTAACTTTGGCTCTTCTTTCTATGTTATGCTGTACAGGTTCAGGAGGTGGTGAGGTATGAAAGGCCACTGAGACCAAAGGAAGGTGAGCCAACACCGTGTATAAAATAGATCAGTGTCAGTGGTAAATTTAGGTCCAGTTTCCAATAGGCACAATGGACCTTGTGGATTTAACCAAACTCAGAGATATTTTTGAGTGCAAGGTCTGTCCTGGGGAGTGGAAGGAGATGATGGGATAGGATGGGGTGGGATTGTACAATATTACAGGCTGAGGGAGCTGGGCTTGATCAGCCTAGAGAAGAGAAGGTTCCAGGGAGGCCTTAGAGCAGCCTTCCAGTATTTGAAGGGAGCCTACAGGAGAGCTGGAGAGAGACTCTTTGTCAAAGTGTAGTGACAGGACAAGGAGTAATGGCTTTGAATTGAAAGAGGGGAGATTTAGATTGCGCACCAAAAAGAAATTCTTTGCTGTGAGTGTGGTGAGACCCTGGAACAGGTTGCCCAGAGAAGCCATGGCTGCCCCATCCCTGGAGGGGTTCAAGGCCAGGCTGGATGGGGCTTGGAGCAACCTGGTCTGGTGGGAGGTGTCCCTGTCCAGGGCAGGGGGTTTGATCTTTAAGGTCCCTTCCAGCTCTAACCATTCTATGAGTCTACAAATATAATAGTTCTGTCACCCTCTGAGGCTTAAATCCTCAGAATCAAAAAAATCACAGAATGCCACGGGGCTGGAAGGAACACCTGGAGACCATCTAGTTCAATCCCCTGGAGATCAGGCCTCTGGAGATCATCTACTCCAACCCCCCTGCCAAAGCAGGTCCACCCAGAGCAGGTTGCACAGGAACGTGTCCAAGCAGGGTTTGAATGTCTCCAGAGATGGAGACTCCACCACCTCTCTGGGCAGCCTCTTCCAGGGCTCTGCCACCCTCAAAGTGAAGAAGATCCTCATGTTGAGATGGAACTTCCCATATTCAATCCACTACAGTAAATTTTCTACAGGTTAAACCCTGCACTTTGGATACTTCATGTGAAACATAACCAGAGCTGCGTATTGAAGATCAATAAATAACATCAAGAGGTTTCAGTGAAAATCCGTCCAACTGAGCATAATGTAGCAGTAATTTTATTTTCAACTGGCTCCAATTCATCTGCAGTGGTTACACTGAGCAGGTGAAAAGTTTCTAATGAGGTGACTAAAAAATACTGCAGGAATATTCTTCAGTACCTGATGAAAACACATAGAAAAAATAGGAATGTGATTTTTTTCCTTTGTTCCTTGCTCTGGGGAATTGTGTGATACAGTAACAGAAGTTTTGATTTTCCCCTGCCCCTAAAAGTAGGAATTCTTATAAAGGGAAATAAGCAATCAATTTACCAAAGTGTGAGAAAATGGACTTTTTTATATTTTTTTTTATGTTTCTCATGACGGGAAGATGGTGGTTCCCCTGGCAAATTACCAAGCCAACTGCCTACCCTATGGCAAGTCAGCACCATATAGATCTGCATTGCATTGAGTTGTGTGTGTCACTGTGCTTGTGCACGGCTCTAGAGCTCTGCTGAGAAAGCTGTGGCCTTTCAGATAAAATAATCTGAACATTTTCTTTTCAAGTCACTCTCCAAAGATAGAGTGCTTTCAAAACTTGATTTTGCTCTCCTTGCTTTTCTCAGGATCCCAGGAAACCATGAGCTGTTCCCAGCAATGATGAATATATACTCATTCAGCCAACAGGATCTCAAAACAGGTCCCTCCCTATAAAAAAGAAAAACATAAAAAAACCCACAAACAAATGAAAACATTAATCTAAATCTCAAGCAAACCGTATCAGTGATACAAGAAAACACATCAAGACTTCAGGGGTATCTTGTGAACACCAGAAAAACCACATCAAGCCTGTGTATGTAGCCTAAGAGATGTCAGGCCAGCAGCAGAGGTGCTTTGAGCCGCAGTTGTATGGTGTCAATGTAAGCACCCAGAGCTCAGAAGTGAAACAGAGAGGTTTAGTCATGCAAAGTGTAATTTATGAATTCCTTCAAGGCAATATTTTCAAACTCCCATCATCATATTTATTTATCTTAATATTTGGAAAAGCTTTTATTAACTACTGATAAGAGAAGTGTGGATTTCCAAGCAAAGAGCACAACAGAAATAGTGACTCATTTTTAAACATGTTTACTACTGGGAGATAATTCGGGAAAGAACTTAAATGGATTAACCACGTGCATGCTTGTTATCTGTAAGATAACGTTATCTGTGCTTCAGCTGCTGAGGGCTGTCACAGTAATTTAACACTATAAAACCTATTAAATGCTTGAGACTAGAGTCTAAAGCTCCTTAGTGGAGAAAAGAAGAGTATTAATGCAGCATTCGGTTCGATTCCCCCTTTAGGGAACTGTACCTAACAACAGTGCTTTCTGTGCTTTTAGCACCAATACTATCACCCATCCCTGCCCTACTGGAATCTAATAGGGTACCACTATGGTATCCAGCAGGATTTACCTTGGTAAATCTGCCACGTTATCCAGAGAAAAGTGTTGGGAACACAGCTGGGTGTGTTGAAATCCCCTCCTTCAAATATTGGCTTCTGGTTTCCTCATGTCTGTCCATTTCCTTAGAATTTAAACAGGAGCAGGAAGACTCTTTTCACTCCCTGTTTGCATTGCACTTACCACAGGGACACAACGCTCCAAGCATATTTTTCTTGTTACTTATTAAAATAACTATTATCAGGTAGAAATGGCTGCATTTTGATTTATTCATGTGCAGAAAAGACTGAATGAAAAAGCTTCCTTCTCTTCCACTGACAGAGACCATATGTAGCTGACGTGATAGTCCATTATCAATTAGAGAAATGCCAGCTCTATTTGTTAACAAACTAAAAGGCTTTTCTAAGGCAGGACTTCTCAGTTTGCTTGGTGTCCTAGCAACTCTCTTAGTTTTTCCATTAAATCATTTGTTTCTGCTCTTAATGATGGCTGGAAAACTCTTGCTACACATGAGCAACTACATTTGCTGTCCTCCTCCTCCCATTTAACAAAAATAGTAGCATTATAAATGTCATATCAAATATAAACATTGTCCTCCTTCATGAGGATTTGACCATCACTGTGGAGAAACATAAACATGCAACAGAGTGGGATTGATAGGCTTAAAGGTGAGCTGAGACCCTCGGAAACCGCTATGCCTGAGTTTGGAAGGTGAGGAGCCCTGGGGGGGACTGGAATAGGGATGGAATAAGGCTATTTCTGTTGCCCTCATAGGACTATTTCTGTTGTCCTCAGTGCCTGGGACTTTGACACAGTACTGCAAGATCTTGTGGGCAATTTTGTCAGTGCTGGGCAGGAATAGTGGGAAAGTGAGAGGGCAACTGAGGAGGTGAATGTCTACTTTGTGGTGGGCAAGTGAAGATGGAAACCCGGGCAAGGGCAGCTGGAGCAAGAAGGGAAGGTGTGGGTGAGGGAGAGAATTTCTCCTTCTATCCAGGCTTAAAATTCCAGCTTGGTTTTAGCAGCCACAGGGATTTAATGGCCTTTCAGTTGGTGGGATGAAGCCCAGTAGGTGTCCTCTGGTGACCCATTTTTGGGTCATGCCCCAGTGCTTGTAAGCTCTTGGTCTGACAGATTTCACCAATAGGAAGTTTATTCTGATGTGGTTCTTGAATGGCTTAGGAGATGTTTTGGAGGGAGGTTTGATGTAGTTCATGGAGCACTGATGTGGTCTGTCTGTGTTTTTCCATCTGTTTTTGTTCAGGGAGGGATGTAGTTTGAGTTCCTTTCACCACATGGCAAGTTCCTCATTGCACAGATTTTTGCATGATCCCCCTGCATTTTAGGAATGTCTAAAAGTCAGACTTGACAAAGTGTAGGAAGTGTCTGATCCTGAAGAGCTGCTGGAAAATTCTCACCCAAGATTGCATGCCGCCACCACCAGCATTGGCACACCAGGGGCTAGATTGCAGAAGGTGTTGTGTAACCCAACATTTCCTTGGGTTTTCAGAAATACTTAAGCATTTGACCTGTTTCAGTGAGTTTGAAATTCCTGCTGGTTGCTTTTCAGGCAACACCGAAGTGAGACGCAGTGCATAAAAGCTGAGACCCTGCTCCATCAGCGTGGGACAGGCACAGGTGGGCAGCTGTTTGCCGGGTGGTCAGAAGTACCTAACATTTTCTTCTGGAAGAGGTAGATGCCCTTTGGAAGCAGCCTGGCTTCCTGAACAGGGAATGGGGGGAAGTACTGAAAGGAGACCATGTGGGTCCTCTAAACACCTGCAAATGCATCTCTTTCCACCAACTGAATAAAGAGCATGAGCGTCTTGTCTCAGTCTCACCAGACCCTGTTAAAGATCTGATCTTGGTTCACGAAGGGACAATTGAACTTTCATAAAATCATAGAATGGTCCAGGCTGGAAGGTACCTCTAGGATCATCTAGTCCAACCTCCCCACAGTCAGCAGGGACACCCCCAACTAGACCAGGTTGCCCAGGGCCTTGTCAACCCACACCTTGAATATCTCCAGGGAAGGGGCCTCAACCACCTCCCGGGGCAACCTGTTCCAGTGGCCCACCACCCTCAGAGTAAAGAACCTATTCCTAATATCCAATCTAAATCTGCTCTTTCAATCTATTTTTTCTGGCCTAAGTTTCATCAATCTCTGCAGAAGAAACATTTGTAAAGGATTTCTTTTTACTTTTTCTCCTCATTTCCCCCTCTTTTATTTGTTTAGCTGAATGAAAAAAAAACACAGTCCTAACTTAAAAACTTTCACTTTAGTGTAAAATACAGCGCAAACGCCCCTTGTGGTAGACTGACAGGAACCCTATTTGTCAGATTTGCTTTAGAACTAAAGTCTACAAAAAGTTGTGTCCTGTAATAACAAACAGGAGACAAAAAATAAAGTTACAAAGTACAGACAATAAGCTTTTCTTAACTTTTTGGACAGCAGCTGCTGCCTTCACAGTGGGGATGTGAAACTGGGAGAGGAGGTCGATAGGGTGGAGTGTGGTAGCAGAAGAAAGGGATGAAGTAACTAAGATAATTATGATATCCCTTTTCCCTGGTGGATGACTCAAGAACTCATGACTCGTGCTTTCCATGATGAACCAAACAGCATGTACTGACTTTTCCTCAAGCTATGTGTAGGCACACACAGCAGAATGATGGGATTCTTGTGTTTGTTGTTTATTTCTGCTGATACCTGTGTCTACAGTTGCATTGCCTACGGTTCCATCGACCATGTAAATGACCTGTGGCTAATACCAGCTCTGGTAGATCTCCCATAGATTAGCTGGTAGCACAGTAAAGAGCTGGAGGGGAAAGGTGAAAGATGTAATGAAAGATTGGCAACCAGATCACCAGTTCAAATGGTAATTCAGCCTCTTTTCTTTGTATCACATCAGGGACATTTCAGTGTCAAGGAAAAATGATTGCACCAAGAAGAAGTGATAGTGTATAGGCAGGAACTTTCTTTTCCAAGGTCTGGAGATCCTAAGGCCATGTTTCATTATAGCTTAGTGTGTTTGGGGATGGAGGGCTGAGCAGGGCAACCAAGTTCTTTGATCTATGTGGGTAAAAAGCATTATACTGTGGCAATGACAACATCTAGAATAATAAAATGGTTAGAATTGGAAGGGACCTTAAAAACCATCCAGTTCCAACCCCCTGCCCTGGGCAGGGATGCCTCCCACTAGAGCTGGTTGCTCAAAGCCCATCCAGCCTGGCCTTGAACCCCTCCAGGGATGGGGCAGCCACAGCTTCTCTGGGCAACCTGTTCCAGTGCCTCACCACCCTCACAGCAAAGAATTTCTTCCTGAGATCTCATCTAAATCTACGCTCTCCAGTTTAAAACCATTACCCCTCATCCTATTGCTACACTCCCTGATAAAAGAGTCCCTCCCCATCCCTCTTGTAGCCCTCTTCAGGTGTTCTACCTGGAGCCTTCTCCAGGCTGAACAACCCTAAAATATCTTAGTGTACATGGTGTAAATTGAAGAGTAACATTATTTTTATACTGTGCATCACCATTTCTCTACTTGAAATAACTAGGAACATGCATCACACACGCATACACACAAATCAATCCCCCAAAATTAACATAACCCAAGAAATTGTTGGGCATTCTGGCATGTTTGCGCAGATGGATTTTGGCCCATTTGTGGTGTCACCAGTCTTAAAAACCTTGTAGACTTGCAACACAAAAGGCAAAGATTTAACAGGAAAGCCTGGAGGGTTTGCAGGTAACTGCTGTTGTAAACCACCAAAGGGACAATGGTTGCAGCTGAGCCAGAATGAACTATGTTAAGCTTTACTTACCTGGATGTAACAACCTCAAGTTGTGCCAGGGGAGGTTCAGATTGGATATTAGGAACAATTTTTACACTGAAAGGGTTATCAAGCATTGGAAGAGGCTGCCCAGGGAAGTGGTGGAGTCTCCATCCCTGGAGGGACTTAAAAGCTGTGTATACACAATGCTTAGAGATATGTGGTTTAGGAGTGGGTTTTGTCACTGTTGAGTTGATGGTTGGACTCAATGATCTGAAGTTCCCTTCCAGCCCAGACAATTCTATGATTCTCTGACTCTGTGTTGTTGCTGTGCACTGGCACAACAACAATTAACAGGAAGCAGTACTCAGCAGCAATTACCCTGGCTGCAGAATCAGTACTGCATGTGACAGGAGAGAATGGTTTGGTGACCAGATTTGAACCGTGTTTCAAGAGCAAAATTGAGACCAACCACCCTTCCAAATGATGACCATATAGAGGCAATTTTTGAAAACAAAGGATATGTATTAGAAATTTCTTTTTTCTGATTCCTCTTTTCTTATGCAAAATAATGTTTAAATTTAAATCTAAAAGAAAAAAAAAGATTCTATGATTTGACAATAGAAGGAAGATACACAGTGGCCCTTTTGTTTGGATTTCAGCTAAAACATGGGAAAACGGCCTGCAGAAACAAAGTTTAGAATTTTGTACCGTGACAGTTCCATCTTTGTTATCATACAACTTCCTTCTTGTTTATGGACATTTTTAGCCTATGAGAAAAATGGGTTGGTAGTGACCATTCCTCCTTAAAGGAACGCCAGCTCCTGTTATGTTTCCCTGAGTTGCAAGTAAGTTCACAATCACTTGGTGAAGGTACATTTTCAAGACTACACATTGTCTTGTCATTATTCATATTCTATTTCTGCTCCAGCAGGATGCAGAGGTTGTGTGCACTGGTCTAAAGCCCATCTGTGGAGGAGCAGCACAAATATTGAAATTTCCCTTCCCTGAAAAACTACGGCCTTTCTTTGTGGGCTTCTCTTGAACAGAAAGAGGGGGAAATGTTACTTTAAAACAAGTTTTTTTCCTCTATATTATTTCATAATTCCTGGGCAAGTAGAATTCATAGAACATTGCAGAAAAGGTAGAAAATGGAGAAGGAGGATTAAGCGGAGCATAGGACAAAACAGGGAAATAAGTCTTGTGAGGGAGCGAGGAGAGTAAGCGATATGGGAGAACTTCAGCAAAAACATTTCCTAGCCACAGCAGGAGGTCTCAGAGAGGGCTGAAAGCCTTGCAAGTCGGACGGAGGCTGCAGGAAAGACATAATTTCACTCCAAAAAGAGATGTTAATTCCTGCAGGTTGAACCAGTGCTGAATTGCACATGCAAGCAGGCTACCTAAATCTCAGGGCAGGGGAGAAGCCAAAAGAAACATCAGGGAGACGGTATCATTTTAGGGACAAGTCTTTAGAATTTAATTAAGAACCACAAGAATGATGTAGGGATTTTCCATAGTTCACAATTTAATGCTGGAAGGATAGTTCGAATATCTGGTAGAGATGATATTATTTTCAGTTACATTCTGAAGTCTTTAAGCTCAGCAACAGGGAGGATCAGGCAAACTCTCCATGAGGGACAATGCCACAAGAAATTTATCTCCTGCGGACATTTCCAAGTAGAGACTGTGTGGGTTCCATTGCTATGCATTTCCATCCTTTTGATTAGGCTGAAGGCAAACATACAGTACCTTGAGCAAGTTTCTGCTTCCTCCATCAGCACTTAATGTTTAAATCAAATTTAGGCTAATAGGAATACAATTAACAACATCTGAGATACTACTCCAGCTAGGATTTGATTATGACTGATTATGCTGCACACGTCATGATCACTGCTAATCTTTGGCACAAGGAACTGATTAAAAGGGATTTTATACATTTTTTTTTACATCAATTATATTTTTTTTAAAAAAAAAACTTCCCATAAACAATCTGTTGGCACTGCAAAATGTTTTGCTTTTAATCATTGATGGAGGTCAGGCTGAAGCAAACATTTTGAGTGAAAAGATGTCAGAAGTTTTCCTAAGTATGATGACATTCACATAATTATAATGCATCCTCCTTTTCCAGTTTGTAAGAGGCATAGGTAATGCCCTGTCAAAACACTCACCCGTATGTTCTTTGCACCTTCTGGAAAGATGATCATACTCACATTTACTCTCATTTTTTCCTGTGAGGGTGATGAGGCACTGGAAGAAGTTGCCCAGAGAAGCTGTGGCTGCCCCATCCCTGGAGGGGTTCAAGGCCAGGCTGGATGGGACTTGGAGCAACCTGGTCTGGTGGGAGGTGTCCCTGCCCAGGGCAGGGGGTTGCAACTGGATGATCTGTAAGGTTTCTTCCAACCCAAACCTCACAGGAAAGAATTGTTTTTCTAGTATCTCATCTAAATCTCTCCTTTTTCAATTTAAAACCATTGCCCCTCGTCCTATCACTACACTCCCTGACAAATAGTCCCTCCCCAGCTCTCCTGGAGCCCCTTCAGATACTGGAAGCTGCTCTAAGGTCTCCCCAGAGCCTTCTCTTCTCCAGGCTGAACAACCCCAACTCTCCCAGCCTGTCCTAACTGCAAAGGGGCTCCAGTGCTCTGATCATCTTCATGGCCCTCCACAGGACTTCCTGTTAGGGAAAAGAACAGCCTTCCTAAAAATGTTTCCTAAAAAATATTAATTTCATCAAGAAACTAAGAAAGTCTTAGAAGTACTTAAATGCTTAAATGTAGAGTAGTTTATTCTTTACAAAACATTTGAAATATTGTGTTTGAAACATGATACACATGACCTTTATTTATTTTTTTATTTGCCTGATGTTTGATGTAGAGTTTTGTTTTTTTTTTATTTTGGTTTTACTCAAAAAATAATTTTTGGTTATATTTAATTCTAGGAGACTGACAAATCAATTATGCATGATGTATTGGAAATAACAAATCAGACAATCTGTTTGGTGCCTTCACTGCTAAAATAAACACAGCTAACTAGATACAGATGATAACAGCAACTCTTCTAGAGCTAAATAGTAATCCATCAAAAAGGATGGTTTTGTGATATCACCACTTGGTCGGAGCTTGGGAAATCTGAGTTTGATTCCCAGTTTTGCACATCATCTCATGTAAGTTATTTCATCGCACTTAAGCTCATCACCCAGGCACAAACAGACACCTCCAAAGTTGAGTCATCTTGTGTCAGATGCCTGTCTGGGATAAGACCCCAGGGGGTGGCTGTTGCTCTGTACTTACTACAAAACTGCTGAGACGAATCCCTCTTTTTTTCTGGCTTAGGGAAGTCCTTTTTGCTTGAGAGAAAGGACTGTTTGGATGAAGATCTATTTTTTTTTTCATCACGTTCCAAATCTGGCCAAGGTAGTCTGCACCACATCAGAAACTATACCAGAGTTTGCAAAGGACAATCCTTTCAGTTAGTGCCAAATGATATCTCTCATTATGATGGAATAGCCTATCCATCTAAAGAATGAAGATACAAGTCCTTTAAAAAATTTGTCTAGCAAAGATAGAAAATACCATTCTTAAGAGGTTCCTTGTTTTTCCCCCTTCTAGGCTCAAAATAATGTGGCTGCTGTGGCCAGAACCATGCCTGCCTGTGCTGTAGGACTCGGCTTCCTTGTCCACTTTATTCAGATGTCTCGATTAAATCCTTGTATGGCAAAGGATTTAATCCTTAGCAAAGAGCAATTGTAACTATGGTTAGAGTTGGAAGATAAGGCATGGAAGAAGACATGGGTCTGCAGTCCATGCACAGATTCTGGAGTGAATACTCAATATCTTCTCATGGGAGATGGGAAAGGAGAATATGTCTCCCCTATCTTTAGTCAGGATACTCAAAAGTTCCTGGTCTAATCTAGTTGTCTAGGTGGTATTGAGTGAAGAATGATTGACACCTACAAGGGCAATGCATAATGTCCTAAAAAAGGTCTCACCAAGAAGTCTTTCATAAGAGCTAAGTATAGACTTGTCTCTCCATTGATGACAGAGGAAACATAAATGACCAGTTTGGACTAAATACGTTCCTTGAAGATGGCTTAAGTTAGGTGAGATGCATCCTACTTCCAACAGTCTCAACCCACACACAGAGTCTCCACTTTATTTCTCTGCAGTTACAAAATGCAGTTTCAAGGCATTCTTCTAAAATGTCCTCCCTCAAAAATGCTCTTGGTTTCAACATTTCAAGCTGTTGCTGCCCAGGGCTCATTAGTCTGGGAAAAGCGATCTTAGCAGTTCTCATAGATCTGGGCAGAATTCCCGCAGATCATTGTTCTTTCCAGTCATTAGTCCATGGACTGCTCTTGAGTCAGAGTCTGCCTTCATATATCACACATAAGCTTATTCAGAGTCTCCCTCCTGCACTACAGGGTGGAGGAACAACCATGAAATAGTAAAAGCCATATGCAATGTACTTATATACTAAACAGATTACTGGTTTGTGGCATCGTTACTGATTAAGAGAATTTTGGGTCTGGGGAGAGGTTCATAATTTGGCATTTCCCTGTTTAAATCCTAAATTCCTAGAAAATCCAATATGGCACCCTAGCTACTCAAGCAATTGGAACATCCTTTTATTCAAAATGCCAGCTGTCTGAAAATAGTCTGCATACTCTGGAACAATATCCAATTAGGACACTGAATGCAGGTCCAACTGGAGGAGGAGGCATGGTGAGACTCCCAGGACCCAAACTGCTCCAAGCTAACTTCTACCATTTTTGTTGTTGTTATCGTTCACATCCAAAGCCACATCAGGGGTCTCTTCCCCTAGGACAACTTTCTTAGCAGCTTCAGCAAAGAAGCTGAGAGCTGAGTTGCCCCAGAAAGTGGACTGTCTTTTCACAGTGAAGGAAGTTTCCACGCAAAAGGACTGGAAATAAGTAGGTAGTATGAGACAGCAGTGCCCCTGCAAGTGCTTTTACTATTCTGGGAATTTATGAAGGACTTAATGCCTACAACTTCAGTCCTATTCCTCAGTACCACTTTCACTTTAAATTACACTTATACCCACCACTATGTATTTGCCTCCTCAACAGAGCTATTGTTATTGCTTGAAAGGGGTCATGTAGAATCACAGAATCATAGAATGGTTAGAGTTGGAAGATCATCAAGTTCCAACAATGTAGCTCAGCAATAATAGTTGCTCCAGAGCTCAAAGATGGAAGATGTATGTAAACACACAATTAATTGTAGTAGTAGTGACAGTAATGATGATGATGATACTACTACTACTACTACTAATAATAATAATAATAACTCATCGTAAGTTACATCCCTGTTGTGGTTTCAGCCAAAATTTACCAAAACCAGACTGACAGATGGCCCTTTCTCCACCCAAAAAGAAAGGAGAGGAAGAGGATAAGGAGATTTACAAGTTTAGAATGAGGTAAACTACGTTAATGAAGTATTGATACTAAAATTAAAGGAAACAAACAAACAACAACAAAAAAAAANATTCCTCCCCACAGGTGTGACCCCTCAATGCTTTTCCACAGGCAAATAACGGAATTACCTGACATTGGTTGTTCCAGCAATAAGCATAGGCAAGGGCCTCTCTGCATCGTTCCTTGGTATAATCTGGCCTTATCACCCTGAGAGTGAACAATTTTCTGGCCAATCTGCTTTCCATTTCAGAGTTTAGTCAGTTAGAAGAGGCCCAGCTAAAAAAGTAAAATTTTAAAACAGAAAATTGGTTCTGTTTTACCTCAAATCAGGACAATCCCTCTGTCTGTTATCAGCCAGTTACAAGAATACGGAACCACTCTGGTAACTCTTTTTGTACCGTTTCTGAACTGGCTGAGACATAAGATCCCTGGAAGAGATTCAGGAAATCCAGATCTGGTGAAAATGCCTGCCTATTTCCAAACCAGGGAAGCTTGTAAATGCATCCAAGCTTTTGGATGCTTAACCAAAACTGAACATCTTTGCAGTATGCCTGTTAATGATTTGGTACCATGTGAAACCGTCATTGTGAAATTCAGAAGCATGAAAAAATCATCTGGTTTTGCTATAAAGTTTAAAGCCAGCCCCTTTGTATATTGAAAAGCTTATGTTCACATTCTTGCTTACCCTCTTACCCTGAATACCCAAGGGACATTATACGTCCTGCCACATGTAAAGCCAACTAGAAGAGTTCCTCAACAAGGTGAAAGTATTCCAGCAAAGTCTGTTTCAAAATTTAACCACAAAGTCCTTTTTTTTTTCTTTTTTTTTTTTTTTCTTTTATCCCCAGAGGAATGGCAAGGTGGACAGATGGGAGCAGTGGGATAGAAGAAATAAGATTTACATGAAACGCTGAATGCAGAATATTGCTACCCCAGTGCCTCTCATCTTTCTACAGACAGCTTTGGCTGCTTTCATTTACTGACATTCTCAACATCAGCAGCGCTTGCAGTATTTGCGAGAGTGGGATCGTGGGTGGTCTTTGTCTTGTTCTCATTAAGTGTAGGTCAGCAAGAACTCGGTGGTGCAGTTTATAATTGAGATGAGTCCTTAGAATAAGGGAGAAGCTGTCGAGCATTAGAGAAGAGAATATGAACAAAAGAAAGCAAGTCCTCAAATAAAGCAAGGAATGTGAAATAGCATTGTTTCTTGGAGTCTCACACTCTAGGATGGAGTTGGAGTTCCTTGAGCTCCCGCACCTCTTCCAGGGGCATCCTGTTCACCATATCCCCATGCCCTGGCACCTCAGGAACTCTCTGAAGGTCTGATCGGTTCCCACAGATCAGACAAGCTGTGCATCGTGCATCTTAAATTCCTTCTGGCTGCTGATGTCTTCTCTGCTCCCTTCTTCTCTGGTCCCCACCGTGAGAGGTCACCTGGGTCTCTCACACTTTTACACCCGATAGCATCCTCTGTGTATCAATGAGTTAATGTGTTTTGGGAAGCCAGTCAGATGTGAGATGGGAATATGGAAATGCAAATGTGTGAATATGTCAACAGCTGTTGTAAATCAGTTTTGCCTAGAGATAACACTAAGCCATTGGAAGCTGGTCCTACTACCAACTGCATGCTGGAGCTCCATAACTTACTTCCTTCCCTCCTTTAGCTTTCATCAAAATCATTTGGGTTCATCCCACTGACATTCAGATTATTCTCTGAGATTTTGGAATTGGTTCCCCTTAGAGAAATATAGAAGTGTTAAGAAAAAGGGGTTAGGACTTAATTGCCTTCAGCCAGTGATTTGCCTTGGTTTTAAGGCCAGGCTGGATGGGGCTTTGAGCAACCTGCTTTAGTGGGGGGTGTCCCTGACATGGCAGGGCAAGGGGTTGGAACTTGATGATTTTTAAGGTCCCTTCCAACTCTAACCATTCTATGATTATTTCAGCATTTATAGGACTAAGAGAGATCTCACAAAGGCTAAGACCATGGCTCCCACAAAGAATCTTAATATACTCCGCAATATATCAATTTTACAGAATCTTTCTTTTACCTCTTATTTTAAAACTAAGAATTCTTACTTATATTTATATTCGTATTTATATTCATTGTGGGTTTCTCAGGACATTGTACCTGTGGTTGACAGCTCAGCTTAGTCTCAGCAGCACCTCTTCCACAGTGGCTCCAGACTGGGTCCCATTCCATCTGGGCAGCCTGAAGGTCCATCTAGGGCCTTAAAAATATTTTAAAGGGTCTAATTCTCTTTCCAAAAGTGCTTGTGTGGCCAACCACCCCCTTCAAGTTCTGCTACTACCAGTGCAAAATGGTTATACTGCATTTTGTACAGAGATTTCTCTTCTTATAAATGACCAGGCCAGATGTGCCATAAAAAGCTGGGCCTCTGGAATGGAGGCTTACCTTGGTAGTATCGTGTTCCTGGTCTCACTTTGTATGCCCTCAAATCACCCAGAAGGTTTTGAGGGGAAATTATCTTGGTTTCACAATTCAGAGAGGGTGTGACATTTCTCTTCTTCACAGTCACGTTGTGAGGCGAGTTGAGTAACTCTTGTCCAGTACTTTGGGAGTTACAATGGAAAGTATTCCTATAAATGTTTCCATAATATTTTTCCTTAATTAAACATTTAACTTCTCACTAAGAAATTCCCTTGGCATTAAACAGTAGAAAGAGCCTGAAAGTAACTTTAGCCACGAGCAGAAGAATATTGTAAAACAGACAAGATCCTAACCTCTTTTTGTCACTGCGCACTCTTTTAGCACAAGACAAAGAGGAGAGTGGTGAATGCCCCAACAGCAGGTTTATTTGTCAGATGTCTGTGGCAAACACATAATTCTGACATCTCCTGGGTAAGAAGGGTGAGCAAGTGTTTCCCCTGCTTTCCCTTCTTGATTTGCGATTTCCTTGGCGGGGCAGCTGGGTACAAATGCAGGGGGATGGACACTAGATGGAGACAGATGCTCCTGCCATTGGGCGTAGGAGATCTCCTGTGGCGAGCTGACATTTCCTATCAAACAAGGATCTGAGGTTAATGAGGTGCCGACTGTTCCAAAGCTGCAGGAGGATTTAAGCATTAGAGAGGTTTTACTACCTCCCTCCCTCCCTCCCCCGACGTCATCTCAGACCTCAGCAAGCAGCTTTTTTAAGGGCTAACTTTGAGCTTTGCTGTCATGTGAATGTCGTATTAATTCATAGCAAAGATGCAGGGTATATGTGGCATTGTATAAATCACACGTTTTCAAAGGGGTGAATCCAAGAAAAGGGTAACTTCAATAATCTCCTTCTACTCTCTCTACACCTGTGATTAGAGGACTTCACTAAACCCACAAACTGTATTTGTCTTTGGTGACCTACCTTCACATTTTCATAACATATCCTGAAGATACATATTAACTGCAGCACTGGAAACAAACCATAGGGAAGAAAAAGGTGAAAGTTTTGGAGTTGTGATGGGATAAACATCTGAAAGGTTAGAGCTTTTTCAGAATATATCAAACTATCCATCTACCTGAAGCTTTCAGCAGTCTGGAGGTAATAATCACATGGAGTATGCAAGATGTGACAGAGGTATGTTAATAATTTTGGTTCAGAGATGTCCTTGTCCTTCAGATGAGTATCTGTGAACTGTTTGTTTCGAAATTCGGATCTAGTTTTGAATACAATAGTTAGTACTTGATTTAAGAACAAAAAACCAAAACCAAAACCAAAACAACCTACAAACAAATAAATAAAAAAGACCCCAAACAGTTACTATTAGAAACTATCAACCAAGCACTTCTAATCTCAAGGGGACATGCAGTTTCCAGAAGGGTCCCAAAGGCGATGCTTGTTTTTTCTGGGTTTTTTTTTGTGCTTTTTTTTTTAACTCATCTCTGATTTTGATCATTGGCAAAAAAACTGTGAAAGAGGAAATAGCCTCATCTGAAATTGCTCAAGAGCTGGCCCGTGGGAGGCAGCAGAGCCTGGTAAGTGAAAACAGGGATGCTGGACGACATGAGACCTCCAGCTGAGGGAGCATGAATGACTCACCTCCACGTCAGCACCCCCAGCTGCAGGCTTTCACCCTGAGGTCACTGGGAAGCAGCTGATACCTACATTTTAAAAAAGGGAGATATATTGCTGGGCAAGGTGATGCCCTGTCTCACCCAATACGGTTTCTGTGCCCCTGCCTGAGCCTCAGCTCTGAGCTCTGCTGGCTCAGATGGAAATTTTAATCAGGGAGGGAAGCAATAGGATGAGGGGAAATGGTTTTAAACTGAAAGAGGGAAGATTTAGGTTAGAAATTAGGAAGAAATTCTTTGCTGTGAGGGTGGTGAGACACTGGAACAAGTTGCCCCAAGAAGCTGTGGCTGCCCCATCCCTGGAGGGGTTCAAGGCCAAGCTGGATGGGACTTGGAACAACCTGGTCTGGTGGGAGGTGTCCCTGCCCAGGGCAGGGGGGTTGGAACTGGATGATCTTTAAGGTCCATGATACGATTCCATGATACTATGATTTCTCCAGAGGTATATGAGATCTCATGAATTGTGATAGACAATCATGATGACATAACAAAAGGGCATGCTAGAGAAGGGGAGAATTCACAACGTTGAGGCTTCTTTTGAAAATTACTTGTTTTTCCAGATGTGTTATTTGTTTTTTAAATATTTTTCTATAAATATTTATATTGTTTTATGTTTTATATACTTATAAATTTATATATAATATTTGTATTAAAATATTATCTATTTTTAGTATATTTATGTATTTATTTTTTTACCAGGAAGGTAGTGGCATGAGTGAGCATTTATGTAAGTGTACCTGAGCCGCATGATTTTGGAAGTCTATCTTTACATCCTAAGTGTAGATACAATAATCACCAGCTAAGAAGAAAGTGATGCAACGGAAAATAGCTGTTCTTAGAACTAGCCACATCACTGAAACCAGTATATTTTCATGGAAACAAGACCACTGAAGAAAGACACAGCCTGGTGGTAAGTACAATAGCCACATATGTTTGGGTTAAGGTCCATTCTCCGCCTGACTTGAAAGCATTTGGGATGAAAAACTAAACTGAGGTCTGATTCAAACAAAATCAAAGACTGGAACAATTTGGTATTATCAGAAATATGGGGAGATTTTGCTATCTTTCCACTGCAGAATGAGAACCAGCTTCTGCTATATAATTAGACATGATACCTTCTGAACAGCTCCGCATGTTTTTGACTCCCTTACCCCTTCACTCCCCCGTTCCCTCGCTTTCCGAGTGATGAAAGCATGGGGAAGCTGTCAAGAAAACACATTTATACTTTAGAAGAACCACTCCAGTCCATGCAAACATCAGCAGCTCAGCTCTGAATTTCATTCATGCGCTCAGTGAATGACTTCTCTGGCACTTGTGTAATGAGGCAGGTTGCTCTGACACAGAAAAATAATAATGAAACTGCACTGAGAGTAGAAGTAAATGTAGAATCGGAGGCTCTGAGGTAAAATCCTTCAACCTTGATTAGTACCAGCAGAAGAAAAGTAAATGGAGCTCTGGCATTCTCAAGAGGACAAGAGGAAATGGCCTCAGGTTGTGCCAGGGGAGGTTCAGATTGGATATCAGGAAAAATTTCTTCATAGAAAGGGTTACGAAGCATGGGCTGCCCAGGGAAGTGGTTGAGGCACCATCCCTGGAGGGATTCAAAAGATGGGTTGACGTGTTGCTTAGAGACATGGTTTAGTGATGTTTTTTTGTCAGGTAGATGGTTCTTAAAGGTCCCTTCCTACCTAGACAGTTCTGTGATTAGATTCTGTTTGCCTGCCTTTGTGTTTTTAGGCATTTAGAAAGTAGAAGGAAACTGCTAATTTTGCCTGTGTTGTATAACTTTAGATAAGGTGCGGTGAGAGTTGGGGCCTGCACTTGCATATTCAGAAAGGACAGGTTCATGTATGGGCAGTCACTTGCTAGTCTAATACCAAACCCCATACAATATAATGTTTGTTATTAGCACAGCTTCAAAAGCAGGGACTTGAGACCCCTTCTGGAGTCCTCAACATAGAAAGGACATGGACCTATTGGAATGGGTCCAGTAGAGGACCCCAAAGATACTCAGAGGGATGGAGCACCTCTCCTATGAACACAGGCTGAGGGAGCTGTGGTTGTTCAGTCTGGAGAAGAGAAGGCTCTGGGAAGACCTTAATACAGCCTTCCAGTATCTGAAGGGAGCTACAGGAGAGCTGGGGAGGGACTCTTTGTCAGGTAGTGTAGTGACAGGATGAGGGGTAGCAGCATTAAATTGGAAGAAGGTAGATTCAAATTAGATACTAGAAAGAAATTCTTTGCTGTGAGGGTGGTGAGACACTGGAAGAGGTTGCCCAGAGAAGCTGTGGCTGCCCCATCCCTGGAGGGGTTCAAGGCCGGGCTGGATGGGGCTTGGAGCAACCTGGTCTGGTGGGAGGTGTCCCTGTCCAGGGCAGAGGGTTGGAACTGGGTGATCTTGAAGGTCCCTTCCAACTCTAACCATTCTGTGATTCTATTAATTAAGGTATCCTTTTTCTTTTTTTCTTAAATGTCTACAAAATGTATTGATAAATGTTTTTTTTTTCCTCCTTGAATGTACTAATTCTTTTTGGAAAATTGCATAAACCCAGCTGCACTGGCTTTAGCTCAAGGGATTAATTAGTTCCAATAGAGGCAGTTGGAAGGTTTTTGAAGTTTGTCTTAGGTAAGTTTTCAAAACACTGATGCTTATTCAAAAGTTGTCCAAACTCTGTGAACCTGTTTGGCACAGAAATGTTGAAAGACTGAACCTGAGAGTCTTTACTTACATCCTAGAATGATTGTCCTTCTTGTAGCAAGAGATGCCTGATTGCTGCAAACATAAAGTTGGAGAATATTTGTTCACATTCCAGCATTCAATTTGTCTGTAATTCTCTCCCTTGACAGTATTCACACAGAATCTTTTTTTTTTTTTTTCTTGTCATTGATAAATGTCAGTTCTTTGCTTGTATCTGTAACCAAAAAACGGTGCTTAAGCACAAATAATTAATTTGCTGAGAAACTTTCAGCGGTCTGGACAGAGACCAAAATGGAGAGAACAGATCCCACCCCCTGAACAATGAATGCTGAACAGGCAAAACCAGTATTTATGAAAATCCAAATTATGCAAGCAAGACTACCACCATTTGGATTAATCTTGCTAAACACATATGCAGAAGCTGAGCTGCTGCAACAGCTTCTTGGCCAAAAATTTTAAATATGCCAGATAATTTTTATTATGACTTTGCCATCTTTGGTAACTCAGAACTACTTTCAGGTTCAGAGAAGAGCTAAAGTATGAAGGGTTACTGATGGTGGAGGTTTAAAGGGTGACCGTCACTAAAGTACAGTTTCTTTAGCTTCTAGATTATGTTGCAGAACCCCATTCTTTGGTCTTATGGTTTATTTTGAGCTTTCAAAGTAAATTCATATTTTTAGAACTGATTATATTTTACAGTTTTACAGTCTCAGGAAGGAAGCCAAATAAGCCAGCAACCATGGTGAAAATATTCACACTGCCTAATATCAGAAATTTGGACTACTTAATGTGTCAGTTCATAGAATCATAGCATACCAGGTTAGAAGGGATGACCATCTCGTCCAAACTTTCTTGGTAAAAGCATGGTCTAGACAATGTGCCCCAGCATGTGTTCAGCTGAATCTTTAAAGTGTCCAATGATGGGGAATCCCAAAACTTCCCTGGGGAGTTTTTTCCAACAGCTGATTGTTCTCAATGTGAAAAATTGTCCTCTTATGTCCAATCAGAATCTCCCCTGGAATAACTCTTACCTGTTACCCCTCGGCTCTTATATGTGATTCCTTATAAAAAAAGGAGTCTCAATCTTCTTTGTAGCTACTCTTTAAATACCAGAATGTGGTGATAAGGTCTCCCCTCAACCTTTTTTCCTCAAGGCTGAACAAACCCAGGTCTCTCAGCCTTTCCTCACATGGAAGATTCCCAGTCCTTTGATCATCTTGGTGACCTTCTCTGGACCCTCTCCAGCCACATCTTTTTTGTATAGCAGGGAACAGAGATGAACTCAGTATTCCAGGTGTGGCCTGGCAAGTGTGCAGTAGAGTGGGAAAATGACTTCTTTATCCCTGCTGGTGATCTTGTAGATGCAACACAGCATCCTGTTGGCTTTATTTGCCCCAGCAGCACGCAGTTCACTCATATTGAGCTTGTTGTCCACCAGGACTCCCAGGTCCTTTTCTACGGAGCTGCTCCTCAGCCAGGTGGAACCCAGCCTGTGTTGCACTGCTGGCTTATGCTTTCCCAGGTGCAAGGCCAGTTGTTGAAGCCTTGAGGAAAGCTCATATGATACTGCTGTTCTTTAGGAAAGAAGGTAGTGTTATGGAAATATCAGCTTCAAGAGACCTGAACCTCCATGGGCTAGACATACTTAGTTGTCACACGAGATACAGAGCTACCTGTTTGAGGATGGTGCCACCATGACACTCTGCATGTTCACAGAAGGACTGAGAAAACCACTGAATCTCCCTGAATCTCAATGCCTCTGGGGAAGATCCATACAGGCCCATGTCCAGGACTGTGGCTAAACCCATAAAGGGCAAGTAGGACACACAAATGACAAATACACAGGCTGTGTGAGTTACAACTAGTACTTATGAATGAGTAAGCTTGGATTTTTTTCTTGCAGATCGCCCCCTTTTTAAGGTGCAAGTTAAACACTGGAGTTATTTGGCAGAGGGAGGGGGAGCATGGTTTGTAGATCACAGAACCTGCTTCCTCTCTCAAGCCATGCGTCATTGCCTTGGGGGGACTGTTACCGTAACTGAGCCCCGAGCGAGTCAGTCCTGCTGTCTGTCTGGCCACGAAAGCTTTTTTAAATACAGACACTGCTGAAGGCTGCTCCTGAGCCCAGCAGATGTCTGCAATCAGCTATCAACTGGTGTTTGTCTCCTGGGCTGGCCAGTGCTTTTGGCTGGCAGCAGATATCTAGGCTATGAAGTAATGCTGTTGAGAAGAAGCATATAGGCATGGAGATTGCTACTGTCTCACAGGAGCTTACTAATCCTTTTGCAGCCCAGTCAGAGACAACAGACGTGAAATCAGCAGTAGAAGCAAGCTCTGGAAGACTGTGATCAGCCTTTCACGGGGGATGAGTATCTTCCTGTAGCTCCTTTGCTCCTGTGTAGTTTTGATAAAAAACTTTATAGACATGTTATAGTGTTCCCCAACAGCCCAATAGGTTATCTCCAGCTCTAATAGCTTTAAGCAAAATACCAGGCACCTTATCCAGTTTCCACTCAAACTTCCTCTGTAGCCAAGAGCAGTTTGTCTGAATGAGAACAAAAAATCTGAGTATCTTGCTCTCCTTATCTGAAGGCTGTCACCACTGGTACCCGTGAGTGACTGTAATGTCACTTATGGCAGACAGCTTAAGTTCAAAACCCTTCTCCCGTTCCATCTTGGCTGCTTTTCCCATTAGCCTTTGCTCTCATTAACATAACGAGTTTTGCATTGCAATGCCATTGTGCAAACAGTTGTGGAGGAAACACGGGTTCCAGTAATGGGTGCAAGGTTTTTGCAGCACCCAGTTCAACCCAGGCAGACATCACTTCGTGCTTGGTCAGCATTTTTCATTAGCACCAAGCCAGATTTCTCTGCATCCTCCATGTCTTGCATGTATTTGGCAGCTACTGAAGGTCCCAGCTGAGGTCCAGGCTCTGCTGCATTGCAGGGAGGCTCATGGCCTCAGTCTTAATACTGCAAAGATTACTCTAATTTGTGGTTATTCTCTGTGTTCCCACACCATGTGTTTCTCACTGAGTAGCTTTGTGTTGGAGTAGTTCAAGTGATATAAGCCTTTGGATGATGGAAACTATCAACACTCCACGAAAGGTATATTCTATGTTCATAGGGGATGACAGCCTTGTAGCTAAGGCACAGCTATATTTTGATGCAAAGGCTTGTGTTCCATCTTGCCAAGAAATTAAAGTTCTCTGACTTCCTCCAGTTTCACCTTGTTTCTAACAGCTATTTACGCACTGAAGCAACAGAAGTAACATCACGGGATTGAGCTAAACAAGAAAAGATTTATGAATAGCAAATGCTGAAAGCAACATATTTCCAGGAAATGCATTGTGTAACCTATGAATGCATCTTGTAGTTTAAATAATGGGTTTGCTGATGAGGTGGAAACCTGCCTGAGGCAACTTGTGAGGAGACAATAGTGTTAGATCAAATAGATCAATAACTGGCCCAGCTACTGCCGAAAATTACTAGAGACACAGGAAAGGGACCAGCTTTCAGCTGGTTATATTTGTCTAACTTGGTTGTTAGACAATTATACTACTATTGTGACTTGTTGTACTACCATTATACTCCTATACCACTATTATACTTCAACAGGAACAGAGTGTGCTCTTCTGGTTCCAACCTGCCCACTGAGGCAATCACAATCCTCAGCACTTTGTGCCACCGTCTGACCACAGAAGCCGAGACTGTGCAGGCTCTTGTGCTCCAAATACGGTCTGTCCCTTCCATACGTGCACGCATCAACAGGTCACAGCCAGCTACAATACGTGCAGCCCGTGCAGATGCACCCCACCACCACAGTGAAAGCTCTGGGAGCGAGCTGTAAGGTTATTGATACAGCTGCACCTGTGAAGATCTTGTAGCTCTGCATTATTACAGTATTTTTTATTTTATTTTTTTTTTAAATTGATGAAATGTGGAATCATTCATTCAAATGATAACGTTGACACTAGGAATAAAAAGTAGAGAATATGTGATTGATCCAGCTTTTCCCAGTGACCACTTTGCTCCCCTAAAGTCAATCTCACCTCCCTAAAATCTATTCCTTTTTATGTTTTAGCTGTCATTTTTTGATTAGGGCACAGCTAACAGCACAGTGCAAATGTCTTTTTTGGCCCCACTTTGAGGGTTGTGTCCAGTTTTGGGCCCCTCACCATAAAAAAGACATTGAGGAACTGGAGCAGGTCCAGAAAAGGGCAACGGAGCTGGTGAAGGGTCTGGAGAACAAGTCTTGTGAGGAGAGGCTGGGGGTGTTCAGCCTGGAGAAAAGGAGGCTTCTCACTCTTGACAACTACCTGAAAGGAGGGGGTAGCCAGGGGGAGTCGGTCTCTTCTCCCAAGTTACAGGTGATGGGACAAGAGTAAACAGCCTCAAGTTGTATCAGCAGAGGTTGAGATTGGATATCAGGAAAAATTTCTACACTGAAACGGTTATGAAGTAGTGGAATGGGCTGCCCAGGGAAGTGGTAGAGTCACCATCCCTGGAGGGATTCAGAAGCCAGGCAGATGTGGTGCTGAAGGACATGGCTTAGTGGTGGGTTTTGTCAGTGTTGGTTTAATGGATGGACTTGATGATCTGAAATGTCCCTTCCAGCCTTGGAAATTCTATGTTTCTATGTATTGGGTACACAGGAACAGGAAGCCTCTTCCTGCCAGAGGTACCAGAGAAAAAAATGAAATAAGTGAATTGCCTCACAGGTTAACACTGTGCAACATATAACCAGTAGCTCCTTCGGGGTCTTGCCTCTTGCACAGCACATTGTGTGGGAAACGGAGGAAGAATGTGTAGGAGGGAGGAAGAAAACAATAAAGGTGACCATATGTAAGTAGAGCAAAGCATCAAAATGAGGAGTAACACTAAGAAGGAGGGAAACTGAGAAGAGGGAGGAAGGAAGAGCGTGTGGTTTGGGGCAAAACGCTTTTGGGAAAGAAGTTTTTGATCAATGAGCAAATGTTGTTTCATGCTGCTTTGCCTATCTCCATAAGCAAATTTTCCTTCTGCTGGGATCCATCCATGAGTTAGGAAGAACTTCCGAGCGAGGTGAACTTTTGAAGCCAGGAGAGGTAACAGCCTGTTCTCAGCATCCTGCTTCCTTTCCTGCCTTTTGCCTCATTAGCAACCAAATCTGTTTGGGTACACCGCTCAGGAGACCTTTCAACTTCTTAACGTACCCATCGCCTTTTGTGCAGATATTTCCTGTGGTGAAGCAGTGCCAGAGAGATTTCTGAGAAATCTCCATCTGCCGTATGACACGCTGAATGCCACGAGGGAGCTAAATCCCTTACCCAGCCTGACTTGTCAGCAAGATGACTCGGCAGACAAGATGTGAAACTGTGTGGGCTGCATTTCTCCTGCAGGCATGTTTCCACTGAAAGGTGGTTGTTTTTAGAAGAACACGGGTCCAGGGGATGGCAGAGAATCTGTTATTCCTTCAGTCTTTGTCTTTGCACGGTCAGTGACCTGGCTTCGCACTGGGCAGTCTGGCAGCAGATGGCTTTTTTTTTTTTTTTTGCTTTTTTTCTTTTTTACCCCTAAGGGAATAGTTTTACAAGCTGAACTGGAAGAGCTAAAAGTGGTGAGCCACACTTCCCTGGATAGGAACAATTATTTTCCTTCAGGAGAAAACTGCCTCTCAGTATTTGCTTGCCCATCAGCTGGTGAAAGAGGACTCTGAGCCAGACCAAGGGCTTTGGAGTGCTACTACTATTAATCAGCAGTCACGTAATCTCCCAGTTATTAAAAGAGTGAAATACCAGCTGTCTTGCCTCTCTGACAGGTGGGTAAGGTGTTATCTTTGCAAGGTGGTACCAAGCAGGCACTAATGTGGACCCATCAGATGATTTGCTCTCTGAAAAAAATCACAGCACTGGCATGATCTAAACCAGTTTTTTGCTTGCCTAAGTGAACAGGTTTGAAAATGTTGGTCTGGAAAATGTTGGCCAGGATATTGTCAAGTTCTGCATATTAAAGGCCATGGGAGATACAAAATCCACACAAGATCTGCAGCTATTACGGAGGTGATTTCCACAAAACCCAAATAAAAACACAGCCTTGTATCACACATTTTAATATGCCTTATTCTTTCCTTCTCCGTCTCAATGGCTGTCACACCAATGCCAAGAAATGGAGTACAGTATGTACTGTACCTGTAGTTTATGCATCTATTATTTGAGCAGATTTTTTCCGGGAGTAGATCATTTTGGGCAGGAACTGGTTGCCAGCTAGGCAAGGAGAGAAGGAAAAGACAAAATAATGGCCTTTTGAGTGGGTGGTACTGGGAAACAGAACATTTTTGGTCTGTGCAGGCAGTAGGCTCTGGGTCTGGTGGTGTCACTGACATCTTCTCTGAGCATGGCAATAGAGGAGGACTATTATGGGAGCCGCAAGCCCCGCATGCAATTAGGGTTAGGTAAAGGGATTGAGTAACCCTGCAATGGTTGCTCTTATACAACCCGTAAAACCGTGCCCAGGGAACAGAGATGTAACTTAACACAGCAGCAATGATTCTTAACACCGTGACTGCCAAAGGTCAATTACTATTCTCATTAAAAACCTTGTTTTGCAGCTAATTTAGAACCCAGACACTTTAATTCACAGCAGGCTGAAGCCTGGCATGTACACTATTTTTTTTCCACTCTAAAAACTTAAATTAATTAGATTAAAAAAAAAAAAAGACAAATAGAAAATTCCATTCTAAAAATAGAACACAATTGTAAGTATTTTTATCATTATTTTAGACCCAGACTCTTCAAAACAGTGAAAGGAACTTAATGGTTTTAGACTTGTATTTTCTTCACTTAAAACAAGCTCAATTTATATCTCAAAGCACACATAAGGTTAGTCACTGTGCTGGAATCCTTTTCCTTTGCAGTCTGTCTACTATTCTGCTTAATATTATATTTTTAATTTACATCCCATTAACTAATATTTAACTTGATATGCTAGTTCTGGTTCTCAATACCTGATAACGAAACATTTGAAAGAAGCACTAAGTTATTTTGCATTATAAGACAGAATTTTTCTTCCTTGTTCTACAGAGCATTTTCTGTTCATTTATATGGATTTATATGGCTTTTAGCAGTGTTAACCCTTACTTTGCAGCAAGATTTTTCATTTTTTAATTGCCATCTACCTTTGCTGTAGTGCCATTCAATTGTAAAAATTCTAAGTACACGGAAAGACTTAACTTGAGCCTACCTGGATTTCTGTTTATAATACGCTCATACTATAAATTGCTTTATTACTTCATCATTTATCTCTGTGGCATCTAGCCAACAGTGAAAATAGAAACTTTCCTGAACTTGGCAATCTTGAGTAAAGGAAAAAGAAACCAAAAAACAACCCCAAACAGAACATGAGGTTTGTTTGATTAAAATGAAAGGAGCAGATACATTAGATAATTACTTCATTCACAAAGATTACATCCAGTTTATGGTCCTGAGCAAAACTGCATGGTAGCAGAGGAGGTCTATGGGGTGGTGTGCTCCTCAACTCATCCCCACGTATTCTGTGGGTACACAACATGTACCTCATGATCACAGATCTACCACAGAGTAACACCGTGGGGGCAGGAAGCCAAAGTTTTAATCTCTCTTTGCTCTCATCGCATCCTTTGGTAAGCACAGGAATAGTCAAAGCACAGGCTTAGGAATGGCTTGGGCTACTCTTCTCAAAATAGCCAGAAACTTGGCCACAGAACATAAAAACCAAGGGCATGTATCATTAATCCTATTATTTGCTGCATGGAAAACACTTAAAAACACAGAAATGCAAAAAAATCATCAGTGTACCACAAAGAAGTAAGATTTTCGATCCTTTCTCCAATAACCTCATTAAGTTTAGAAGCACTGTTTTCAGAAGGCCATACGGAGTAAGACCACATGGTAGCCGTTCCAAGATGGGGTTGTCAATTGGAGATTTTAATTGCACATACAACATTTAAGATGAGTTGGGTTTGGCTAATTTTATTCTCAGTTTTAGCTCTAGTCCTTGAGACTTATTAAAACCAAAATGAACTTTGTAAACATGACTCCTGAATATAGAATCATAGGATTGTCTACGCTGGAAGGGACCTTCAAGATCATCTAGTCCAACCATCAACCTAACTCTGATAAAAACTGTCACTAACCCATGTCGCTAAGCACTATGTCAACCCATCTTTTAAATACCTCCAAGGATGGTGCTTCAACCACTTCCCTGGGCAGCCCATTCCATCACAGAATACAGGGGGAGATTATGTGATGCTGGAGGGTTATCCCAAATCAGAGTATGGAGGCTACATGTTTTTAGGAGCTGCATGAATTCGTAGCCATTACCTTCACAAAAAAAATGTTGAAAGGATTATTTATAGGGTTGTTTTGCTTTCAAATGTACTTCTGTAACAGTGTTGTGTTATATCCCTGCATGCCTTTGCAAAATATGTTATTAATCAGATCTTTCTTATTGTAGTTATTTAACTGATGTGCATATTTACACTTAGTATTTCTGTGAATTTGCAGCAAAAGGAAAACCAAGCATTCATAACATAAGAAAAAGGCTTTGAGTGCTAGGTGGCAAACAGCAAGGGGAGAAGTAAAGTGAAGAAAATTAGTCAAAACCTGTTGTAATCATTTGGCCCCCAGGAGACATTTAATTTGTTTTTTGTTCCTGTTCCAATCTATCATAACGTTAATGGAGTTGACTTCATAGGTCAAGTGTCACTAAGAAACTGCATTTTTTATTTAGCATTATGGGTTTCAAACCTGCCAGCAAGTCAATACTTATCAGGAACACTCCATTTAATATTTTTGTTTTCTGCATACCCTAATACACACTCCAAAACTGAAACCTTAGTCAGTGGTCCGCTCTGTCTACCTTTATCTGTAACAGCTTGTACTGATCCAAAGTGCTGGTTGCCAAAAGCAAGGCAGAGCTGGAGTCTTGTTAACGTATGTTAAATGTCTTGGGTTTGCAATTATTGGACTACTCACGACCAAATTCAAATTTTGGTGGTGATTTTTGTGCTATTGCGGGACTTTCAGTCTTGGAAATGATGAATTTGCATATGTTTTTTAATATGTATTATTAAGAAAAACAATTTGAAGCTATTCCATCTGTTTCGTTACTTTAATCAGGTGCGTTCTGTCTCTTTCCTCAGTCACAGAAAGAGCAACGGTACTTTCTTTAAAATGTAGCACAATTTTGAAATTATTTGTTTTATAGAGGTAGCAAAAATCTTTTTAGAAAGAACGAGAATCTAAATTCAGCAGCATTCTGATTTGCCTTTGTATTGGTTTTCATTGGCTGTTCCATTTCTTAGTTTTTAAGTGGCATTAAAAATGCCAGAAAAGGCCAAGATAGAACCTAGTCCTGAGATTTCCAAGTGACCAGATGGAAGAAGTAGAAATCTCACCAAAATGCCGGCCCGTTGCCCGACCAATTTTGCCAATATTAACCCAAATCCAGCTGAAATTCCATCTGAAGTCTTTGAAGTGCTTCTGGAAAAATAATTAAAAAGAGTGACTTGCTAATCACTCATTAACTCAAGAGTAACGGCTTGAAACCTTATATTGCCCCTTGGTTGAACTGTCAATAGGGCTGTTTCTGTTTTCCTTGACTTTAGTGTTTTTGACATTTGGAATTCTCAGAATACAAAATCAAGTTTTAAATATATATAAAAAAAAACTGCCTTTTTTTTTTTTCTTTCTTTCTATTTTTCTCCTGGTGAAAGTGTTGTGCATTTGTTCCACAATTGACTTCACAATGTTCAGACTTAAAACATTTGGAGTTCAGCAACTGCATGTCAGAGCTATCTTTGATTGTGCAACGGCAGAACAGCAAGAGCTTTTAGGAGATGGGCCCAGCAAAGGAGCAGGGGATGGAAAGCCAGCACAGAGTCCCTTGGTCCAACCCTTTCATTCGTGGTTCCTTTTAGTAACCCAAATAAGAGAGAGAAGTTGTTATGAAGAGCCGTAAGTTTTAAGAGCTCTTTGTTAATTTTAATTTTTTTTTTTTTTGCTTTGATTTTAATAGATGTTATCTGATACCACTCAAACAGAAAGAGGCAGGAAAAGAGGGGATAAGGGTGAGTCACCAGGCAAATATGCCAGCCTTCCTGCCCATCAGAAGGATTCCTCCGAGGTCAGACACAGAAAACCTCCATCTGTATCAACAGCCCAAGAGAGAGCCAAGAGCACATGGAAAGGGCACAGGAAGGACCTGCAAACCGCAAGTGGTTCCTTTTGAGACCCATCTACTCTTCCTATACATGAAACACCATGTAGATGGGATTCCACAACTGGTGGCGGCAGTTGTTAGAGGCGGCGTCTTTCACATAAAGTGTTGAAGGGAGGAGAAACGCTCAGCAGATGTGACGGTGGTTTTCAAAACATGGGAAGTTATACAAAAAGCACATGGGCTCTTCTGTTTGGCCTTTTTCATAATGCCAGAAAGATGGTGTGCCGACGAAATCGAAATGCAGCTCATGTGAAAAAAATGGCAATATTTTTCAGAGCCCCTGATTAACTCGAGGAACTCACTGTCACTTCATGTCACAGAGGTCAACAGCTTAAACCAAGGCACATTAGTAAAAAAAGTGAAAAACCTGGCAGCTACTCTCATGTCCAGCTCCAGAGACTCCCCATTCTGCAATGCACATCTGTTCTGCTCAGTATTTGAACAGCCAATTAATTAAGGTGTTTCTTGTAATGTAAGTAAGAAGGGTCATACTTGCAGAATGGGATCTTCAAGTAGGACTGAAAACTCACTTTAAAAATTGTAATAAAAAGGGCAAAACTACCTGTGACAACTTTTTTTTTTTTTTTCAGCACTTTGCTATCAAACATTTATTGGAGGTTGCTGTTGGAAACTTTCCTCTGATTTCCTAGGGCAGCCCTTGTCTTCTTGGGTTGTCTTCTGGATTTCATTTCAGGTAGAGGAGAAATACTTCTGCTGCCCCTTGCGTGAGTCAAGATTAATGGGCTGGCTCACTGCACAGACATTTACTAAAATCTTAAGAAAAACAAGAGCTGAAATATATGTTTAATGTTCCAGCTGTCTGCAGATTGAAGAATAAAGTAAAAATTTAAATGAGCTCACCAAAAATAATGAAGTCTGGCTCAAAACCAGTTGGGCAAGAACAGAGTTTAAAATCTGGAGTTACTCTGAGTTCTGAATCTGATTCCAGTAAAGCTTTAGTACGATTCCAGCAAAAATCCAATTTCCCTGCTGTTGTTTTCTCTGGGAACTACTTTTTAAACCAGTTGTATCCATGCCATCCCTTCCAGAAAATGGTTTGAAGTGGATATAAAGAAGAATAAGATTTTGACCACCATTTTCCCTTTTGAGCGCCCTGGTAATTGGTGCAGGCTTTATGAAGACAAGGAAGAGCTGATGCCCCCCACCAACTGCTTTGTTTTATGCAAAAACACTCACATCATAGGGAATGAAAACAAGTCCTAGTGTCTAAAGACTAATCTAAATAACACCCTTCTGCAGAACGGAACAACAGGCACAGAAGGAGCTGACAACTTTGGAGGTTGGAACTCAATGATCTTTAAGATCCCTTCCAACTTGAACCATTCTATGATTCTTATCTGAAACGTTTGGCATCGCTCTGAAATGAAGGATGAATATAAACAAATAGGTGAGTTCTGTGCAGTTTATATACTGGAGTAACTTGACTAGGACAAGGCTGGACATCAAATCCACGGTGTACTGAAAATGGTTGGGTACATCAGAGGTAGTTAAAAACATACTGCATGTAAAACCCCAGATTTACCTATGCAGAAGTGAAAGTTCTTTGTAAAGCAAGCTGATGCTTCTGCCAAGTGGATCCCTTAGCTAAGACTGAGCAATAGATTGGTATCAATAAAGTCCCATTAATGTGATAAGGAGGTATCCACAGTACAGAAATACCTCCCCAATAACTGCAAATCAGTATATTGTTCAGTGGAGATTACAGGGTGATACAAAGTGTTCCAATAAATTGTGAAAATCTTATCAGACATAGAATCATAGAATGGTTAGAGTTGGAAGGGACCTTAAAGATCATCCAGTTCCAACCC
Organism: Nycticryphes semicollaris; assembly: GCA_013400055.1. Lineage (NCBI taxonomy): Eukaryota > Metazoa > Chordata > Aves > Charadriiformes > Rostratulidae > Nycticryphes > Nycticryphes semicollaris. The sequence continues at coordinate 538,322 of VXBJ01003047.1, forward strand.
CCCATGGACAGGGACACCTCCCCTCAGACCAGGTTGATCAAAGCCCCATCCAGCCTGGCCTTGCACACCTCCAGGGATGGGACATTTAGCAGAACAGCAAGAAAAGAAGGGTAAAGTCTTCTAGTCTTATTTTGAATGTTATGATCCAAGAACCAAAGGCACAGTGTAATAAAACTTTCAGTAATAACAGTCAATGAAATGTTTGAGAAAAACGGCTTGACATGTTGTAGGTTCAAACAAGTAATCCAACACAGGGTGCAGGAAAATAAATGCCTGGCCTGTGACAATAGAATAATGTTGTTCCAGTTTGTAAAGCAAGAACAAAGAAAAGGTGGAATAAATTAGCCACACCAGAAGGGAAGAAAACCTTGAAATATGGAATTATTGTGACTGTCACCAAGTCAAAGAAAGGGTGACATGGAGCAGTTGCCCAGCCAACGCAGCAGTGGGAGTTGTCCTTCTGAAAACACACACAGATATGAGCTGACTAGAGAATTCATTTTACTCCAAACTGAATGAATGCCTCGTACAAGATAAAAGGCTATGAAAATGAAGCCCTGTTGATAAATCACCAGCGCATGTTGTTGGTAGATTAGACCATATGCTCACAAGAAGGAAAAACATTGCCCAGAACTATTTCAGTTGCTACCATTACATCAGCCTCAAATTATAAAAATAGCAGAGAACTTTTTTTACAGATAAAGCAATTCTTAGTTCAGCAGAAGGAAATGGATTGTGCAAAAAAAATAAATCATTATTGCAACACAGAACAGGCTTTTATTGCCCCCCAAGGTCTCGGGATGTTAGGCAGGGGCTTAGTGAATGCAATCACAGAACAAAAATGCAAGCAATAAGTTTGCCAGGAAGCATCCCATTGACATTGCTACCAAATTTGGAGATGGCCTTGGAGCAGCAAATGAAAAGGAAAATGTCATTATTAAAAAGAAAATGTATGAAAATATGCAACTTATTAGATCCATTGAAAAAAAAAAATCAGAACATCACAAAAAACAGGTCACAAAACATAAGAAGGCAAAGTTTGGCTTTGAAACATACACTTCAAATTTTTAGAGAAAAAGATGCTGTTTTAGATAAAGAGGCATCAGTGGACAAAAGTCAAATGATGCTACATTTAAATACAATATAGGGAGATTTTTCAACTTGATTTTTTGGCACATTTTCCACAGAGAAGTGAAATTCTCAGCTTCATTAAAATGAAGATCTATGGAGATTAGGTTATTGCCTTTGGGAAAGATAGGAAATGCTAGAAGAATTAACAAGTTTCTGAGCTATTCTAATATACATTATGAGCTACAGGTCATGTGATTTGCAATAAAAAATGTCCAACAATGGGTCATTTTCCAAAACACTAGTTTTCATGTCCATTTTGTATTTCTTGTTTCATAAATTAGCCAGTGACATTTAAAACGTTTACCTTTTTCCTTTGAGCATTTTAATAATTTTTAGAACAGTGAAATATTTATTGAAAGGGTAGTTTTCATCTTGGAAAAATAATTTTTGTCTGGAAAAAAATTGTAAAAGAAGTTTGGAGAATAATTTCAGGAGCTTGGTACACAAATATTTCATACAGTGTTTCAGGGAAGTAAAACGGGTCATTTAAGCAGTAGGAAATTGGGAACAACTATAAAATTGCATTTTTCCATGAAACATTGAAGGACCTGTAGCAGACAAACAAGAGGTGCAGTCTGTTCCCAAAGTACTACTCTGTTCCCAAAGTTTCAATAAGTTAAATCATTTCTCTGTGATTGCTTCTTCTCCCGCCTCTTGTCTTCCTTCTCATCACAGATCATATGCTCTGCGACAGGATGCAATCCTTGTGAATTTATACAACATCTGTCACAGAAAGCTGCCAATATTCAGTGCAATCTAAAAACACCAGAGCAACAGAGAGTGGTAAAAACACATTTTAATGTGTATTTCTTCCCTATGCTAAATGCCAGGTGTGCAATGACAAACATTAAAATAATATATTTCCATTAGCAGGCATTGATTGTATTGCAGTTGTCCTCACGACACATTTCTGAAATCCCTGTAGAATATGTAGAAAATAGCCATTGTCTTAGTAAATAACTGTGTAAACGCTTCCATTCATGAAAGGCAGAGGTGTTTTTCCACAGCTGGCATTGTGGGAGATAACATCAAACGCCCAGCCCCAAACCAGGATTTCTTTGGGATTTATCGCATTTAGAGTCCAATGGCAGAGATGAAATCACAGGAGGAAAAAAAAAAGGCATTTTACAGCATTTTCTGTGAGGCCCATGCGCAGATAGTAATTTGAGGAGGATGAGCATTGGGGTGACAAGAGGGTGAGCACTTCAGGACCAGTGGGAGAACAGAAAATAGCCAAAAGCAATCAAAACCACTTACGTTAATACACAGCGAACCTTGTAGCCTAGTATTTATCTAAAGAATAATCCCATTTAGCTTTGTCATTTTGGCTTCTCTGCCAAGTTTAGCTGAAGTCAGTCCAGAAAAGACAGGGAAGCTCATACCTAGTGATTATGGCAGTCTTTCTTGAAGAAAAATGAGTAAAAGAAAAGCTAATTTCCGTCACCAAGAAGGGCACTTTTTTATTTAGAGACTTGTTTGTTTGTTCCACAGGTGCTACTCAGCGTAGCCACATCTCATCATCAGGAAAAAAAAAAAAAAAAAAAAAAAAAGAGAAAAAAAAAAAAAACCACTCCTAAAAAAAAAAAAAAAGAAAGAAAAAAAGAACTCCTACTGAAAGAAATAATATTTTTTTCCCTCTCAGTAGGTGATTTTTGTGAGGTCAGCCAGGTGTGTGGGAATTTTTGTTTTTCCCACAGCACTGTGATTTGCTTCCCGTTGATAGGAAATGTTAACTTTTGTAGTAGGAATACCACTTGCTCTGGATATTGTAATATCACTAGTGCCCCAAATTGGATTTTGTTTGAATTGGTGTGATCTAGATTAATCCCAGAAATAAAAGGCTGGGGAAAACGTAATCAGAAAAACATATTTGCTATGATTTCAAAGTCTTGCCTCATCATTTGTTAATTATGTGTGGTAGTTATGCCATGTGTAGTAACTAGAGAGATAATTCGAGAGCAAATAGTGCTTTTTTTAAGAGAAAATAGTATGATTAAAACCCTGCCTAGTGACTTAGTTTTGTAATCTTCATGGGAGAGAGGCTCTAAAATATTTACCATCTCCATAAACAAAATATGTATTTAAAATACAGGTTCTACAAAAATCAGTAAGTAATTATGGCCAAGTAAAGGGAGCAAAATACTAGCACTAGATTTATCAGGATCGAATAAAGAATTTGTAGCGTACAAAGGCGATGATTTTCCAGAGCCAGGCAGCCACGCTGTGTCCCTGATGTCTGTCTAACCAGCACCATTTATAAGAAAAGCTACAGTCCCATCTTCAGCCTTTTAGGGGGAATATGTCAAGAAAAATTCTCAGGTGTTCTAGTTGTGCCATGCTCTGAAATGATCTTTCCTGGCAGCCTGGAAACACAAACAGGAAGGAATTTATGAGAGAATGGGAAAGCTGCTGGTTTGTTTTCTTTCACATTCTCTTTACTGCCCATGTCCAGTTTCCAATGTGTGAAGCCAAAGGCAGACAATAGAGGAGCTACTGTACCCTGCAGAAACACAAAGAAGAGATCCCAGCAGAGATGGCACGTCCACCAGAGCTAACAGATAAATTACAAAAACAAGACCTCTCTTTAGGTTGCTGCATGTGGTGGTCAGATATTTTCTTCTATGCATTGTGTTGGTCATTACTTTTATTCCACACAGTCAGTCATCATTTTCCTTCCACATTGCAGGGTTTTTTTTTTTCCCAGGTGGTGAGGCAAGGTGTTATTTATCACATGTATCTGATGTATTTTTTGTTAGTCAATGGAAGAGGTCAGTAGAGGTCAGTAAATGTCAGTAGGGGGCTTAATTGGTTGAGGCATATTTATACTGTGAAAATGAAAGAAGATAATCCACACACAGGAAAAGCACATTTAAAAATGCCTTGGATATCACACTACCTTCAAGCCCCCCATCTCAGATGCTCTTACCCCTCCTTGACAGCTCCTCTTCTCCCTTTATCCTTCCTGTAGTCAAGGTAGCTTTTCTCTGCAAGTTCCCAGCAGCTGACTTCATTTTTGGCCTAATTCCTGTCACTGATTTTACTCAACAGCTTCCCTGCACTCTGGTTGCAGAAACAATGGGCAAGCCTCAAGTAAATTTAAGCTGGGGGCTTAATTGGTTCCCTATTTGAAGCCCTCAAGAGGACAGAGCACCTCAAAATGTCTGTTGTTCTGGTCCTCCACACAGGGCTAGACAAATCCTGTGTGTGAAGGTCTCCTGAAACAGAAAGAGTACAAGGTAATCAAACACAATTGTACTTGTACTTCTGCACAAGGTAATCAAACACAAAACCCTACGCACGTATCACCACGGTCAATGATTTCTTTGGGACATAGGAAGAGCTGTTCTCCTGCTTCTGTACAGTTCTCAGCATCCAGGTAGCTTGATGAATTATTTTTCCCTTTTTGTGGGAGACTGTAGTCTACAGAAAGAATTGAATATAATGCTTTTAGGTTACGAAGACTGAAAATAAGACGCTGAAGCAGCCCTTTCTTCAGGTTGTTTTGTTGTTGTCATTAGTGGACTATCACCCCTTGACAAGCTGAGAGAGTTGGGGTGGTTCAGGCTGGAGAAGAGAAGGATCCAGGGAGACATTAGAGCCCCTTCCAGTCCCTAAAAGGGCTACAGAAAAGATGGGGAGGGACTCTTGATCAGGGAGGAGAGCCATAGGATGAGGGGAAACAGTTTTAAACTGAAAGAGGGGAGATTTAGATGACATCTCGGGAAGACATTCTTTGCTGTGAGTGTGGTGAGACACTGGAAGAGGTTGCCCAGAGAAGCTGTGGCTGCCCCATCCCTGGAGGGGTTCAAGGCCAGGCTGGATGGGGCTTGGAGCAACCTGGTCTGGTGGGAGGTGTCCCTGCCCATGGCAGGGGGTTGGAATTCAATGAACTTTCAGGTCCCTTCCAACCCAAACTGTTCTATTGTTCTATAACACCATGCCCTCTAAAGTTTCAAATTACTGTTGTAGTAGATTATTCAAGAATATAAAAAGTTCATATTTCCAGATACTTTTGGGTTTTTCATATACTTAATGTAATTAACACAAAGAAAAAGAGTGAAAAGACACTTTTGGAGAGGTGAAAGCGGTTATACCAGAGATTAATTTGGACCCATTTTCTCCAGGGAAAATTGACAGTCAGCAGAGGAAGAGTGTACCCCCTGTACGAGTTCCTCAATGTTTCACTGGTTGTATGGTCCAGAATGCAATCCCTATTTAAAGACTAACATCAAATCCAATTCTGTTGCATGAAAAAGGTAAGGTTTTGGTTTTTTTTTTTTTTTTTGCACACGTGTCCTGCAATCCAGAGGCATTAGTGGAAAATAGGAGGAAGCATTTGTGTGGCAGTCATGCATACGCAATATGTAGACGCGAAATGCCACGCGCATATCCCCAGAGAGACAGATCGTGGGTTTTTTGTTTTGGTTTGGGGTTTTTTTGCTTTAAAATCATCTCTCTGACCCTTGTTGATGTGCCAGAATGTTAAAAAGCGTTGCTGCTTTCTGATGAGCAGGGGAGAGTAGTAAAGAGATGCAACGCCCTTCTCCTAACTGTCGGTCCCGTTTATTTTGTGCACAAGGTAGAAAGAAAAACCTGTTTTCTGAAAATGATAAGAGCTTCGTAACAGAGTTCAGCTGCTCGTTGTGCCCACCGTCTGAAAAAAGTTTTCAGTCTATTTGGTACAAGAATAATAGTCACAGTTAGGGAACCATTTTTTTTTCTCCCTCCTAAATATGTCCGAGCGCGAGCATGATTTTAACAAGTCGGCTCTTCGTGTTTGATTTCTTTCACCCATTCCTTGGGTTTGTTGCCAAGAGCAACACAAAGAATGCACCAGGGTGTCATAATAATCCTCCATTAAATCCCTAGTATTTAAATTTTAATGCTATAATTCAACAGCTGACAAAAGCCCATTGAGCAGGTCTAAGGAGAGGAAAAGTGCTGGTCCCATTTTCTCAGGGGGTGATGCTATAGCAACATGGAATGAATTTGGGGTCAGGGAACAAGCTGTCTCCAAGCTTTGTTTGCATTTCCTGGCTAAAAGTAGAATCTGGTGTTATAAATTTTACCAAAATAAGTGGTTATTTGGAGCTGCATGAAGATCGTTCACGCTGTAAAAACCTCTGCCTTGTTAAAAAAAAAGAAAGAAAGAAAGAAAGAAGAGTGGAGACAACAAAACCAGCAGCCAGAAAGACAACAAATTAACAGACTATTTTAGAAAGTGCCAGCCTAAGAATTATTTCACAGTCCCTCTTCCTCCTCCGGTTTCCCTACCTTCCAGCGCCAACCCCGCACTGGGGCTTGAAATGATGCAACACACTAAATCCATTTTAAAGGAATAACACAAAGACAGCAAAGTCAATAACAGTGGAACAGAGACCTCTTATAACCATCAAAGACCTCGGGGAAAGTCTGGTATGTCATTTGTTATGCTTAGCTGTCCCCACACTGAAGGCTTTTGTGCTCTGGGGAATGTTGGTCGGTGGAGACAAATGAATACACCTGGAAGACAATTGTCCATTGTGGGAAACGATGCTCATGGGGGCGGGGGGACAGCATAGCCCCCCTCTGCCCCATCACTCTGCCCTCCCAAAACCTTCCACTTTGCTCAGGGATGGAGTCACGGTGTTTTCAAAATTGGCTTCAGCTGGAATTTGGACTCAGGGTGTCTATAGGTAATACAGTATGTTGGCGATTTCTGTGTTTTTCACTGTACCATGAAGCATATTTTAAAGAGGACTAATACATTCTTCCTCTCATTAAAAAACAGAGATTCATTAAATAATAGTGATATAATAAGAGATTAGAATTAATGAGATATGCTGTTCTCTGTGATGAGACACAGATTTTGTTGGCAAAGAAAACTACCAATGTTTTATTGTAGTTAAGATCATTGAGCTTCTTTCTCTTTTTTCCTTTTTTTTTTTTTTTCCCTGTTCTTTTTCTTTCTTTTTTTTTTTTTCTTCCTTTCCACTTTGAAATCCATTGCTGACCACCTGTCACCAGGCATCTCCACTGGGTGCTCCGCTGCTGGACCCTGCTGTGAGGACCTCTCAGGTCTGGCACTTTTTCAGGCTGTGAGTTGAGGGAAATCTTGGCACAGGGGGTTAACAGCCTGATGTGAGGTGGGTGGAGTCTGTTTGGTAGGTGACCGGGATGGATGAAGAAGGAACTGCTGCAAAAGTAGGGTGGAGAAATGAGAGAGGTGGTTTTGAGGTCTTTGAGAGATTTGTGTCCAGGAAAAAGCAGGATAAGTAGGAACAGGCACCACAGCTGGTCTGTCTAAAAGTTGCTTGGTCACGCAGATGTTGGTGATGGAGTAGAAGACACCTACACATCTTACTGATGCAGTAGTATTTCCTGTCCTTCATGTAGATCCCTCTGACAAAAGTTTGGTGCTCAGAGAGAAGGCTAGGAAGCCTTCCTCTTTCCAGTCTCCCCCTCCAGAGCTCGGTAGTGAAGGCTTTATGTAAGAAAAACAGGGTTACATCATGTCTTTTATAAGGTAGGCCACAAGGATGATGGAGCACGTCTCCTGTGAAGATGGGCTGAAAGAGATGGGGTTGTTCAGCCTGGAGAAGGATCTGGGGAGACATTAGAGCTCCTTCCAGTCCCTAAAGAGGCTACAGGAGTGATGGGTAGAGACTCTTGATCAGGGAGGGGAAACGGTTTTAAAAAGAAGGAGGGGAGATTTAGATGAGATGTCAAGAAGAAATTCTTTGCTGTGAGGGTGGTGAGACACTGGAAGAGGTTGCCCAGAGAAGCTGTGGCTGCCCCATCCCTGGAGGGGTTCAAGGCCAGGCTGGATGGGGCTTGGAGCAACCTGGTCTGGTGGGAGGTGTCCCTGCCCAGGGCCGTGGGGCTGGAACTGGATGATCTTTGAGGTCCCTTCTAAACCAAACCATTCCATGACTCTGTGTCTGTTTGCCTCTGCTATTCCCAGCCTTTCCTCCCACATGCTTCTGGACTGGGAAAGCCACCAAGGAGTCAGTGAACTGGTCCTCTCTTCAGCATGCTTCTGTGGCAAACCAGTGTCTCCCTTATTTTGTTTGTCAACAAATTTATTCCAGCAAATGATTCCTGCCTTTCAGTCTTATATAGGCCAAACCATCATTCCAGGTCTTATAGGTAATGCATGTGACTGTTGTTAGGCTGTCATATGCTGCGTTTTTGAAGTGGTACATCAATTTCTGCTCTGTGTAGTGTACAATACATTTTCTGCCTACTGTTATACCAATATTATTCACAGTCTTTTAAAAATCAGAGCACTTTATGCCTGCATTTTCTTTCCCATGTCTGTGAACTGCTTTCTGGTGCAGTTTTGCTGTGTCTAAGATGAACAGATTTCATGAAAATTCCAGTCTTTCACTCTATAAAGAACTGTTTTTCAATAGAAAAGCTGTGAGCACTGCAGCCCCACTCCAAAAGAGTTCAGCTCACTTGACTTCGGGGTCTTTAGAGCAGGAATGATTCCTGTCAGCCTGCTAGATCTAAAAGGGAAGCAGTTCATGTGCAAACAGCTTTCCATCATTATCCTGGGAAGAATCCCACTGGGAGAATAAAGAGTAGCCATAGGAGAAAATTTTTGCAGTAATGGCATGTCATTCCCTTGACCCTCTGCTGAAGTGTTCACTTCTGTTATAGCTCAGGCAAGAAATATGACATTTTATTGTTTGAGATTTCCAGGCAAGCATTCCTGAATGGGGTGCAGTTCTCATTGGGTAATAATCTCTGGGACCGTCCAAGAGAAAACAAGAAACTCCACTGTCATAACTTTAAAGCCTGGTAAACTATAAATTGTGAGGATCCTTTGTTAGATATTTTTTATTTAATGTCCTTTGTGTGACTGAGCTGATTTGCATACAGAGCTTATTGGATTTATATATATAAGCTGCAATGATTCTGGTAATTACAAGCAATGAAGAAGAACCAAGGTAAGAAGTGTCCACCAAGCAACAGAAGAGCTCCCACCCATATCATAAGAAGTTTTACCTAATAACATTTATTTTTGCTCCCTCCCATTTGTAAGTTCCCATGAAAAAAACCCACCCACAATACCAATTAAAACAAATCTGTTACACCAGGACTGGAAACCCTGCCCAACTGGGAACTGAGGACCTGCTTTCATCCTTCTGTGTGGGAACTGAAAGGAAAGGTCCACTTCTGGGAACATCACACCGCTTCATCTTTATGTCATGAAATGTGCACAGTACAATTATGCCCTGAAATCTTCATTCACCCTCTGCTGAAGAAAAATCCAGGTTTTGTTCATCTGAAGAATCCTGTTCTTCCTGAAACACAACTGGTAAGATCTCCCAGTTCAGGTCTTCACTGACTTCTTTGCTAAGGAAGACCTGCTTAATTCTGTCTTGATGTCTTTACACTTTTTGAGAAGCATCAAGTGATGCTTGAGGCAGTTTTAGCTGGGGAAATGAAGTGGCCATAGCTGTAAAAATGTTTCTGTGGCTCTGTCCAGGAAATTTCATCAGTAATTCACAGTGAAGATTTAAAAGACAAATAAAATGACCTGATAGAACTAATAAAAAACATGTAGGAGGACCTATTCCTCAATAACTCCACTCCTCCTTGTTAAGGCTGGAAGGAACATTTGTTGTTGTGCTTTCAGCATCTTGGTGGTTACATAAATTTTTGCATTTTAGGAAAGAATGTGGGACCTCCCCGTAGCCTGTGCATGTGAAATACATAATCCTGACCCACTTCCTAAACTATCAGAGATCATTTTTCAGGGGAGATAAGTACACATTTTTCCCAGCTGGAGGTGAATGATTGGAAAGGAATAGGGTATAAGAGAACAAGAAACATATTACCTCCTTTTTTTTCCAGTTTGTTTGGAATTTGCTGGTGGCAACTGGGCCAGTTAAACTGCAATCCCCTGATGTGACCTATCTGTCAAAGTCAAGCAAAGTTATTTCCCATGATAAAATCAACAGATGTGAGTTGCACCCTGGAAAATGAACCTCAGGTCAGACGAGTACTTCTTGAGAGTGAGCGGTACAAAAATTAAATCAGGAGCAACTTTAATTGCATTTCTGCCGTGACAAAGCTGGGGATTTTTTACCCTTTTCTCAGAGCCATTTGTTAGCTGAGAGGAAGTTTCTGCAAGGAAAGTTTTTTGCAGTATTGAAGTCATGCAGCGCTTTGCTCTGTGTTTGGATGAGCTGCATTAATGGCATCTGATTTAGTTCCCTGTCTGTGTGCTGAGAAGAGCACACTCAAGCGGACTCAAGTCCCTCCTTGGGAGCTACTGCTCTTATCTGGTCTGGCAGCTGGACACTCCTTAGATCCTCTGGACAGGGTCTAAGGATCCATCCCTTTTTCCCAACTATACATTTTGGGCTGGGTTAAAAAAGGGGACACGTCAGAGAACACAGGATAGCTAGTTGCTCTTGACAAAGGGGAAAAAAGGTCTGAATTCCTGCTTAGCTGTGTGTGTTCCAGCCTGCAAAGTAATTAACTGTCGAAATGTCCACCTAAATCATGTAATCCTTGGTTTTCTTTGGAGTATCATTTTAGAGGTCGGCTAACTGTTTTTAAAGAGACCTGGTCAGAATAAACATTCCCACCTTAAATGGAGAGTGTGTCTTCATAAGCATGGACCTGAAACTGTAAGGAATCATACTGCATTATCAGCTGAAAATATCAGTCTTCAAATTCTTAATATGTAACAGTAGTTCCCACTCTCCCCATCTGATCTTGAGTGAGAAAAGAACCAGGATCTTGCCCTCCCTTTACCCCATCACCATTTGTAGAAGCACTGCAGGAGCATAACAATCCTCCCACTTAATTTCATGTTCTGGTTTGAGGTAAAATGAACCAATTTTCTGTTTTGTAATTCTGCTTTTTTAGCTGGGCTTTTTCTAACTAACTAAACTCTGAAATGAACAATTTATTGTTCAGAAAACTTTCCACTCTCACAGTGGTAAGACCTGATTATACCAAGGAATGGTGCAGAGAAGCCCTTGGTTATACTTATTGCCCCATTGGAGGGTGTGAAACAGAAAAATGCAGAGGGGTCACCCCTGTGGGGAGGAGGGGACAGGACAGGTGACCCAAAACTGACCCACTGGGGTATTCCATCCGTTCTGCATACTGCTCAGTATAAAAGCTGAGGTATCAAAGGGTCAGCTCTCTTTCCTCGATGGCCAACGTCTGCGGAGGACCCTGTCTGTTAGTCTGCGTTTGACCCCGATCTGAGCATTCCTGACTCCAGAGCTGGAATTCAGCTCCTGTCAATCACTGAGTCCAGTCTGGGACTTTCCTCAATGCTTGCTGGTGATGTGAGCCTCATCCTGGGAGACTGATATGGTTTTGTATAAATTGTACTTTTTTTTTCCTTTTTTAAAAAAATTTCTTTTTGTTATTTATATTTTCATTAGTTTAGTTTTTTCTAAACTCATGAATCTCTTTAATCTCTTCCTCTCCTCTCTTTTGCATAGAGAGGGGGAGGGAGGGGCCATCATCTGTCATTCTGATTGGTCAAAACAACGACAGTTCAGTAGTAAAAGTAGTTTTCTTTGCTTTAGATTGTGAAAGTCATTGTGAGGGCATGAACAAGCAAGTGAACCTGCCAGAAATCTAGGAGAGTCTGTTGCCGTGGTGTTTCAATTATTAGGGCCAAGAGATATATTTTTCTTCAGCTTGGTCACTCCAAATATCAGATTTTAAGAAGTATTCAGATTTTAGTGTTTCAGCTGCTCTCCAGGCTTTGCATATTTATCCTCATACAGAGACAGATGGACCAATCATCTTCTGAAATGAAATTATGAAAGGAATAGTCATTCCAAGTCAGATTCCAAGGTTTAAGGCTTCTGGTTTGTTGTTTGTGTTTTTTTTTGGTGAGGTTTTTTGTTTGCTTTTTATTTTTATTTTTATTTTTTTAAATAAATTATTTTCACACACAAGAAAAGATGGGACGCACACAAGAGCTGTACCCTGCAGCTGGATCTACTTCCAAGTCTGAATATGAAGGTGGGATATGGACTCTGGATATTTTTAGCCACAAAAAATGTGAACCACTAAAGTATGTAAACTACACACATATATTTGCCTGTTCTTTTCAAAGGAATTCTCTTCATTGCAGTGAAGAAAATATTGCCCACAGAAAGTTGGCAGGGCTGTAGCCCATGTCCCAGCAGATGCCTATGGAATGTTGCTGACTGCTTTGCATGCTAAAATGTGTGGCTTTATAAATAGTGTTAAAATATTCAACTCTAGTTAAAAAGGAAAAAAAAAAAAGGTTATAAACCTACATGTATATTCCTCCAAAGCACATGTAGTGTGGAAAATAAACAGTGTGCTGATAAACCCACCATTCCCTAAATCCTTTTCTCATCTGCTGCTTTAAAAATGCAATCAGAATGGGCCCAGTTGGGTCAAACAGGACTATTTGCTAATTAAAGTGATACTTGGGGTGAGTGCGGTTGATGCAATATGGTGCTTATTCATCATCAATTTCATATCTAATTATGAGCACAGGTCTAGATTCAGGAATGTACTTAGAAGAACACATAAGCCAGTTTCTCTTCAAGACAGTGTATAAATACACGCTGTATTTTAGCTAAGTATCTCTGCCTGGTTTTTCCTATTAGCTAATTCTAATTACTACTTTGCTTAACACATAGTTTAAGTTCTTGGAATGGTTCTTCAAAGCATGCTTAGTTCTCTTAAACATGGAGACTTAAGGAGAATTCAGGCTGAGTATAGCCTGGAATGATCAACTTTAAGCAAGTATTTCACTTAAATGGGATTTTAAGGTATGCTTAAAGTTAATAATGTTCTTAGATATCTTTCTAAAGTGATAATAATTGTTTTGAAATAATTATACATGCAACTAATAGAGTTTTTCAATATTTTAGTATCTTTCATCTGTTAATCTAAAAATATGTTTTAAAGGTGTGTGAATTAAGATCCTAAATATTCCTTTGAAATAAACATCAACCTTGAATCCTTAATAGTCTTAACACAGGATACATTACATTTCCCTTCTCCCTGAGGAGTAGTAGTGATCTGAATTTTCTCAAATTAGTTATTTAAAGGTATTCTAAATTCAATCTGAGCTGGCTTAATCTTAATCACACCATGTGATAGCCTAAACCTTAAATTCAACTACTTCCTAAATTAAATGGTTTGCTGAAGTCATATGGGATTTCTGTATCGCGATGCACTTCCTGCCGGTTGTAGGCAATTGTCAGTCCTGAGTGCTCATCCTCTTCCCAAGGCTCATATTACTCACCTCTTCCTCCTTGTCCATGATTTGTGTGTCACCATTTGTACAGATTTATCTATTAACTCTGAGCCAAAAACTCTGCCTTGGAAAATGTCTCCCTTTCTGGCTTCCTTCAGTTTGCCATTTCTTTTTTTTCTTTTTTACCCAGGCTTTGTCTCTTAAATGGCTCAATGTCAACTCAGGCATAGTCTAACTAAAACCAATCCTTTTTATCTTTCTTCCAAACCCCTTTCCACTCCCATTTTCTGTGGCTGCCAAGAACACCATTCTCCTTGTCATCATCCAAAAACGATCTTTCATTCTTCGTTTGACTTCTCCCATCAGACTCTGACTCTAAGTAAACAATCAGCTACATATAAATTACTTTGTCCATCTTTGCACAGGCTACAGATATCTTTTGTTGAAATTCAAAATTTTACATAGCTTTGTCCTGCTTATATTTTGAAAACATCTTTAGCCTTATGTCTAATTTAATAACTCACTTTTAAGCAAAATTCCTCATAAAATTATCTTCTTGTGTCACCTTTAAGAAGAGTTTACCACAATTGTAATAATGATATTGATAATAAGGGAATCAAGATATAGCAATTCCAAACCCATCTTCATAATTCCTTTTCTTCCTCCCACTTTTCTTTTTTTTAATTTTAATATCTTGCTCATAATAAGCATTTGTGAGTAAAGAACCGTTGAAGGTCCAGGTCAGGTACATTGTCTTTCTTTTTGTTTCTCAAAGTTCTGCTAATTTGTGCACGTGTGAAGGTACAAGTGACACTCTTTGGCAACCGGGTTCCAGTGGTTACTGTCTTTGGAGCTGACTCTATGCCAAAGGGAATTTGTTCTTGATGTGGAAACCATTTTGTTGACTTCATAATACTTCTTTGTTTCGGAGGAGAAAAAAAAACCCTTTGAACTGGCTTTAAAAAATGTATTGCAAAGGTTTGTGAAAGAAATAGGGTGGGTTTTTTTTTTTTATTGTCGGATTGAACAGGTCAAAAGGTGAAACTGCAACAATTTCTGGCTCTGATTGATAGACTTTGCTGTAGAATCTCTGCCCGCCAGATTCCCCAGGGCTGCTCAGCTGAGAAAGTGTTGTGTGATCAAACCTGCTCTCAGTGGCAGGGGTAACGACAAGGGGTGTCAGAGGATGGATGGTACCTCACCAAGCTTTTATTTGTCATAATTCATTGGGTTTGTATTGTTGGTTTTTTTTTCTTAAAGCCACATTTCCTGAGAGGAAAAAACCACAGCTCAGTTTGGACATAACCTTTCTTGAAATTAAATGCAAACTAAGATTTGTGATATTTTTCAAGTGTACCTTTTCTAGCCAAGGATACCAAAGCAAAGTCAGTAGGAGATATTGCTGCTTCTTCTGTGGTGGAAGTCATTCTGGACTGAATATGTGATTCACATCGTAAAAGCTTCAGCATCCACTCTTCTGCAGTCCTAGTCCCCCACAGAAAAGAAACCCTGACTTGAGAAGTGAGGTTTCTGGTACAAAATGAGATACAAACCCTGCTGATGCTTCTGCCAGAAGCAGGATTTTCATCAGATATCCTTTTTTTTTTTGTGGCTTATCTGGTGTTTAGCTCACTGCAACCTCCCCCTGCTGAGCACTCACCTCTCTTCTACCTGTGTATCTATATCTCTTTTCAGGTCTGCTGAGTTCGGTTGGAACTGGCTGATGGGGTCAAATGTAATTGGACTGAAATGTCTGACAGACAGAGAGACCCACAACACGGTCTCCAAATCCTTAGTGCCTCAGGCAAGAAACCAGATGAAAAGATTATGAAATAAAATATCCACTCCACCCTGCCTCAAAAATTAAGGCATAAATTTAACAATCTTCTCCAAGAAGTTTTTCTTTGAAAAAGAAAAAAAAAAGCTCTGGCAAGTCCCAGACTTGGTGTGGGTTCTGATACTGCTCTTGATTTGATGTGGATGTCCCTCCTTTCCAACTGCAGTACACGGTCATACAATGACCCCAGGCAGATAAAATATGCTCTTCAATGAATTACTCAAGCTAACCATCAAATAAAGTTATAGATCACGATCATCCCATGTACATTTGCTCCACTACCTGCTGTTGATGTCAAACATCAACATAAATTAACATAAAAAGTTGTATACATATCAGCAGCATTAACTGTTATCTACCTTCTACTTCGCATCTTAAGAAGTAGATAAAGGGATTTCATCCACTACTGGAAAATGCTAAACCAGTTTAAATTCTGAGCAATTCTTAAACAATGAAAAAGCATTAAGTGCTATAAGCTGCTATAAGCTATAATCTTTGAGAAGTTGCTCTGCCTCTGTTCTCATTCTCATTAGGCTTGTGCCTATTGTATAGATATGAAAAAGAACCATGCGTTATAACTCCTGAAAAACAAGGGCATGAAGTTTGTTTCCCTCTGAAAGGTTCTCCTGTTCTGTGTTACATAAATACTGAAAAAAAAAAAAAA